>SRHC01002619.1:0-72817 GCA_004794325.1 Pomacea maculata | reverse complement strand
GGCCCCCCCCCCCCCCACCACCACCACCTCTTTTTTCGGCGTTCTTTGTCGGTGACGACACCATCATCGGCACGCATCCCGCTTTCGCTCCCCGAAACGTCTGGTCACCTTACCACCTCTCACCATTTACTCTCTCTCTCCAATCACACCTCTCTTTGTTTTTGTTTTAAATATCTAACTGACACGCATTCCGGAAAAGTCCATCATTCACACCCTTTCGCTCTCGCAGGTGTTCAGTCCTATAGTACTTGGTGTAGGTCTCTGACTCATTCATGGCTGTTAGTATGTCTGTACTTCTCTACTGACATGCTTGGTCTGTGTACAAATGTGCTTTATGCATTTTTGTAGTTGGATATCTTTTTGCTTGTATATATCGCACTGAGCTTACTGTAACTTTGGGAAAATGTGCTTTGAAAATTATTTGTTGTTATTATTGTTTACAGACCTTCACACGCAGGGACTATAAACACTAAATTATAATAAAGAAAGATTTCACGATCTGACTAACATGGTGTGACGAGTTGTCGGTTGCCAGATGTCTATAAACCTCATCTTGTCATTGCCCCCAAGCATGTGGATACAGCGAGGTGGTGTGTTTATACAGGTGGAATTTGTGGTACAAACCCTCGCCACACAAACACACATAATCTCAAACTCACACACTTATTCGTTGCTACTCTTCACGCACACAAACACCCAAACGCCATCTACAGTAGGACATGCTTGTCCTTTATATGAAACAATACTTGTACTAACAAGTAGTTAGCATTTTCTTATCTTTTGTTTTTACAAAAGTGTTGAAAAATCTGTTAGCGTCTTTTCATTTCACAAATCCCGCAGGACCGTATAGAAATACTTATGGATTGTGATTTGTTATGACACCCAGACACCCGCTACAAACAGCGTCTAACAAGCGTGAATCATTTTTGAAAAAAAGCAGTTAGGCTATGCCTGCCTCCTCATGACAGCCAGAGATGTGAAAACCAGCGGGAACTACTGCAAACATCCTTCTTATGGATTGGTCCATTTTTTGATGACGTCACACGGTTTGCTGCGCCTTCCCCGAGAGCTCCGCCCGTGTCCCCATTGCACGCTGAGCAGCGACAGAGAAAGGTTCAAAGAGCAAGGCATTAGAGAACGATAACTATTTTCTCCACACAAAACGAAGAAAATAAAAGATTTGTGTATCAGGACTTTACAAAAATTCCATGAAGATGAGTAACCAGCAGCCAATCAAGGTCTGTGAAGAAGCCTTCCTCCGCTGTGCACCATGGACACCAATTACCTTCAGACTGCAACGAAACAGAATACTACGACCAAGATCAGCCCACAATAGACATTATATTGAAGCTATAAAGTGTTTGGAGGCTTTTGGTATTCGCAGTGATATTGACTCTGTGTGCGCACATCTGAGAACTTTTAAAGATTCTGAAATCGCCAAGAGAGTGTTCTGTAATATTGGTGAATTTCCACAACGAGAGCCTTGGAACTTACCTGCTGCTGTCGACCTTTCTGTTTCCGTGGAGGCAAGAGACACCATGGCGTACCAAGCTAGAAAGCTCTTTAAGGAGTTCCTGTGTGTCTTCCTTAGTCTCTGCCAGAACCTCATTGAAGATAATCGGTCTCTTGAGCAGAGACTGAAAGGCGCTTTCATTGATGTTTTCGAAGGACTGACAGATTCTAATTTCAGTCTTCAGCCTCACTGGAACGAAAAACCGTTACCCAAGCAAAGCTCTATTTGCTACGCAATACATCTCGTCCATCGCACCAAAAGAACATTTCCAGAGAATTACGAAATGATGATCAGTGATCTGGCCATCCTTGCTCCTAAAAACTGGGGAATGTACCGGCGAGGAAATACGTATACAGGAGACTACACAAATTGGTGTATACCTGAAACATTTAGCGGATTTGAATTGGACACCGAATCTGACACACCAAGGGACTGGGATGCCATGCAGGGAGAAAGGATAGCTTATGCTGAGAGGTCTACATTACTGTGTCGTTACAAACGTACAAGATTGGCGGGTTCGTCGTGTCCGGAGGAAGAAGGATCGTCCTTACCTAAGAGGAGTCGCACAGAGCGCTCAAACTTGACATTGCGACAATCTACACCACCTGACATTGTCGATGAAACTCCTTCCTTCTCTCGGGCGTTATCACCAATAGAGGAGGAAGGACTTGACAGAGAAAGTGGCGGTACCCAGGACGACGTGGTGACGAGAAATGCAGCAAACATGGACACGGAGATACCACTGATATGTATTCCTCAGCCTTCTACCTCTCGTGACGAGGAACAACCGTCGACTTCTAGACAAGCAGACGTCAGGGCCGTGGAGAGAAATGATATAACCGTTTCCTCTGGTTCTGCTACAGGAGGCATCAGACAAGCATCTTTTGCAATGGAGAAAGCTAGACTGTTGAACAAAGTATCACAGAACCCTGATGTTTGCTGTTTTGTGGATGAATGTATTGAAGCACTGATTCGTCGGAAATGGAAGAATCTGCCAGGGAATTTTGGCCTAACTAACGATTTCACAGAATGACTTTAACAAAGTTTATATTGCAACTGATGGCTTTGTCAGAAGTGCAGTGTCAGAAAATCATTTTGTGAACACGGCTACAGCTCGGGCAAATGGATTTTTACTCTGTTATGGTAAACTTTATTCCTTTGACATTTTTCGTGTAATTCAAAACTTGTAGAGGCCGTTTTTACTTACTCCTTTTTTTCTTCTTGATATATTTAGTACTGTTGTGGCTATTTCTCGACTTTCAATCATTTTTCTAATATTCGATCTTGTTCAATAGTCTCTTGCATTAATCTCTCGTAAGCACTGATTTGTGCTCTGATCTTTCATTCTTTCTCTGCCTGCGTTTATTATGTGCTTGTAACCTTGACATATTTATCATATGCTTTTGTTTTTATTTTCCTTCTAAAATGAGAGTTAAGGAACGGACCAAAACACATTATAGCATCTCTTTAAAATGTGTATTCTTCTCTCATTCTGTTTTCACACACACACACACACACACATACATAGAGTTTCCGGCAAAGGAACCGGTTAGCATAATGCTAATGTATAACTTACAATATTTTGCTATTTTTCTATATTTTGCTACTTTGTATACGTGTAAAGGTATTGACAAAATGCTTGAAGCTTTCCTGTTTGTTGATCACAAATAGAAGCTCAATCCACCATTTCAGTTGCCTGCAATGAGGTTTTCTTAACGGCACAAAAAATATCCATTGTGCAGCCCAAAATTATGGTCAAATATGACTCAGTATCATCTACCACTGAAGCACATATTACCAATATTAACAGTTGATTTGTTTTATCTTTTAATCTATGTGTCGTTTCGATACACCTATCTTGGTCTATTTAATACTTTAAGATATCTTCATTTTGATTACAATAAGAACAATTATCTACATGTTCAACAGCTGTTACCTAACAACCGTGTCTTTATTTAATCAGTTCCTCTAAATAGATTTTTCATGTTGTTAGCAATAATTTTGTTTTTTACTTAAAATCCACTATTTACTATTTTTCTATTTCAACTTACTTCACGTGTCGTGGTAATTCGTCCTGCCAGGGAGAACTACTGTGGAGGATGTAATGCCGAGTTGCATGATGCCAGCGGTAAACGCATCCTTGACTGTTAATGATGTCTGATGATCTTGTGATGTCTTGAAAGTCCGATAAGGAGAAAACCATGTCTCTCTTGTTTGAAGGCGTCTGTTGAAGCTTAAGTTGAAATTAATTCGTTTTAATTGACACATTAAAAATACTACATACCACAAAGAGGTCAAAGCGTTTCATTTGTGTGTGAGTAATTGTCTGTGTTGCTCATCCGTGAACCTTCAAAGGTTTATAAATCTCTTTGAAATCCATTGTTCAATCTTCGTGATTGACGAGAATATGAACTTTCAATCTTGTTGACCTTGCGGCCCTACGCAATGAGATTAAACAAACAAAGAAACTAAACCAACAACAGCTGTGAGTCTGTGACGTGATGTAACTATTCTCTAAACTCTCTGCATACTGGATGTATTACATGCGTTTTTATTTATTTATTTATTTTTTTAATCAATCTGCACAGCCCCTCTGTGGGCCCATCGCGATTGCAGGAAGGAAAGCTGCAGAGTTGTGTAAAATGACAGGTTGATAGAGAAGCATCATCTCAATATTGTGGCACTGGTACAACAACACCAGCTCACCGGACTACAACAAGATGCGCATGCGCGCGGGTGTGTGTGTTGATTGCAGTGCCAGAGGTTGTCGCGTAACGCGATCGGGCGTTGTGGGACTCGCTCTCTCACATACTCGCAATCACACAGACAAACCTCCGCGCACCCGACGCGAGCAGCAAAGCCAGTCACTCGTCAGTGAAGACAAAACGCCCACACGAAGCGACAACACAAAACTAAAGTTTATTGGCGGTCGCACTATACGACCGCCAGCTCAATAAAATAAAAATATGGAAGAACGGAAAGAAAAAGAAAACAAAACCCCTTTCATACAGGTGGCCAAACAAAACAATTAGGGGGAGCCCCACCATAACACGCACGCACAAAAAAAAAAAAATCAGACACACACCCAACAACTGTCACCACAGTTCAAAAGGTTATTCCCCCTTCCAGGCCACTGCCTGAGTCACACACGTCTATACACAAATCTCTCAGCCTCAGTCTCTCACGCACTTTGCACACTTGCGCACCGGCTGGCCAGCCACCGCATGTTTTTAAAAATCTGATTCACATCCGCGCCTTTGCCTTCTGGCGGTGTCTTGTTGATCCCGATTTATTTTTCGTCGCTCTGCAGGCTCCGGTGTTTGACCCGTGACGACAATGACCTGCCGGCCGACATCTTATTGCACGCGCTGCTGGTACATCGCCGGTGGTCGTCTGCTCGTCCCTCGTAATGAAGGTGTCAGCTTCTTTGGTTACGGTTGTCCGAGTTCCCCCATTTCCCAGTGGCAACCCAAGCCCACCCCTGGTATAGAGTTGTAGACTAATGTAGTTTGCTGGGTGATGGAGAAACGGGAAAGTTTCAGTGTGTCGTGAAGTAACTATGGGAAACAAGTTCCTCCGACAAGTATTATACACCCCGATCTCTACTACATATAGAAACACTCACCCAATGCATACACAGAAACAATCAAGCATGCAAGTACGCGCGCGCACAAACACACACATATATATATATACCACAACCACGTGGTATCAACGCACTATGTGAACTTCTAATATAGTTTAAAAATGCATTTTTAATCACAGTGTAAAAATGAACCCAAGAACAAAGTATTTTTTTTGGTGAAGTACGGACTTCCGCCTCTCACCGCGGAGAAATGGGTATTGCGGGGTTGTTTGTTATTTCCATAAAAAAGTGAATCATTGCAAACCTTTAACTCTTCATGTACTTTGTAGGAAATGCTTTGTGAAGGACATGATATAACAACGACTTACAACGAGGTTACCTCACCTTTACTTTCCAAAAAAAAAATCCCTCAATGTTTACTAAATAGAAGCTGAACCTCTTAAGGTATCAAGAGAAATGTAAGCTACTGTGCAAAGATTTTTTTTATGAAAGAGTTTTCTCGCAGGATGAATAACAAAGGGTTCGCAGGATGACTAACTCATGTGTCCCTGTATTTATGAGCGTGTTTATGTGGCTGCATGCATTTCCAAAAGCACAAGGCATTTGTGACTGGAAATGCACGAATATGCAGGAAATCTTTTGCTTTGTCAGCAGATTATGTAACTTCCTGCTAACACGAAAAAATCCCTTGTTTTCACAGGTTACACATGCATACACGTGAATCTCTACCGAAACTTTCATGCACCTTAATATAAAGATTTGGACAGAAAAGTTCATTTTTGAAAACCTGAGACAGTGTCTCCTTGACAAGCATTGTTTTCTTTTAAAATTGTTAGCACTCTTCATTGGGGCTCTTTCTATCACAAGCATCAGAAGAAACAGCAAAAACCGTCACACTGCTGTAGTAGTTTTTGATGTCTTTGCTGTTGTCGTTGTTAGCTCGTTTCCGGGAAGCCACCGGTGACGTCATCAGAACGTGGGGTCAAATGTAGTGATGTTACAAATGCCGGAAGTCATCAATCCATTGCTGAAGGCACAAAGTGTAGCGGACATGCAGAGGTTTCCCGGAACAGACGTCCTCCAAGAAGTTTTTGTCGGTTAAACATTTGTAGCCAGCATCGGGACAAGCACTTGACCAGCAAAAATAAGGTCACCACATGACCCACTTCAATCTGTATGCCACCTTGCGCTCACTGACGGGGATCTTGGGAACTGCCAGAAGTACGCATGCCACGTTGGAGACGTCACCTGGGAGACAAGAAGGTTTTGGTTACACACACGAGCTTTGGTGATTAGCCTTTAAAAGGGAAGTGGAGATTTTCATTATTACTTATGTCGAGATACAATACTTTAATCGAAAATGCTAACTGGCTCGTGGTTCTGATTTTTCATCGATAACATTGCCTTAAATATTGTTTACTAAAATTAGGTGTTCTACCTTTCCGGAAGTTGAAGTCCTCTTCCCAGATTCCTGTGCGCGTGTCGAGGTACTCTGCTATTCTGACTGGCTGGCCGGTCTCTAATGAGGTACCGCCCACAACGTAGACCTTATATCCTGTTTATTTTGAAAGTTCATTTGAGAAAGATTATTCTGATGGTGCTAATGGTTCAGTTAATTTGCATTCACTTAAAGAACGTGTCGAATTCCACCTGAATCCAACAATGCTAAACGGTGAAGCAATAAACAAGTCAAACGAAGGAATGAGGAAACAATGAAAATGGCAAGAGAAATATAAAAATTGCATTAAAAATACTAGTCCATGCGAAAGTGAGTTAACATAAAACCTTAGGCCTTAGAATATAAATGTGCATAAGAATGTGTAGGAGAGACTTAAAACAAAGTACTGCTGACGAAAGGCTGAGCCGATGAGTGATAAATGAAAGATACCGGACTGCCTTTGATACCAAATAAAAAACGGGGTTGAATATTGCAATGGCCTTAAGCTTTCGTCATACAGTTCAACTTTAGTCACGTGGTGCCCTCACCGATGGAAGTAATACCCTTACTGAGAATGTTACACGCGATTACATCACGAAGTGACATGACGAGCTCACCGAGAGTCACGGCGCCTGCGCTGTGACGTGCATGGTTCATGGCCGGAATCTTGAGGTTCCAGGGGGAGATGAGGTCGGAGGTGTCCGAGCTCTTGGGCATGGCGGAGATACAGGTGGAGTAAGAGAAAGCACGGCGGTCGGTCAGGAACATCGGCCTGTCGTCCTTGCCCCTGACCTTTGACATTACACCTGACAAACAGCAGATGTACCTCCTGAATAACTTCTCTTAAAGGGTAAACCGATTAAAAAAACAAAACAAAAACAAAAAAAAACAAAAAAAAACAAACACACAAATTTAGGTTGACTGACATGAAAGTGGATCATTTACATGTGCTTGACGAGTTCGCATAGGCTGCAGCTTCACAATACTCCAGAGACTGCACCATGTTTGCCCTCGTCCCTCCCTAAGCCTCCCCCTGACCCCGCAAAAAAATTCAGCTAAGAAAACTCGAACCCCGTTTTTGTGACATTTGATTGGTGTCACCGATTTATTACATTTTAGGTGACTGGCTGGGCTTTCGTATATTTGAAAAGTCCGCTTACACCTGTGGCGGAGAGAAAAAAGAAAGGTTTTCAGTTCCCGAGGTTTTCAGTTCGGAGCAACACCTTGTCCCCGACGCTCCCTCTACAGCTGCCTTGAACATACCATCAGGCAAACCTACTGTTTTACGACTATGAACTACAGTTCGCCAACTGTATTTTAGTTGTTTTAAATGTCTGCTTATGTAGCGATTGAGTATAGTGGGAACATCAACATGTCACCCTGCACAGGGCCTTAAAGGTCACAGCAGGTCGTCAAAGGCATGCGCATGTCAAGAACTGATTTGAATGAGCTTGGCTCGAATAAAGTTGACAATAAAATCAGAGTAGAGCTGCAAATGCATGAGCCAAAAAACCACCATAAAATGAATGTTGAATGCTTCTTTATATATTACAGCGATATACATATATTTATAGCAAAATCGGTGGGTAATTTTATTTCAAAAATATTATATACGTTCAGTTTAATTTGCAAAGAGGTCTGTAAATAAACGACTGAGAGTCGAAGGATGTGAAAGAAGAGACATCGATAACCCAGAAATGAAAACTAATATTTCGTCATGACTTGTTACCGAAAAGGGGGTGAAAAACAGTAAACATAAGAACAAGACCTCAGAGATAAAGACCTGGGGGAAAAAACGGCCAAAATATTAAAAGGAAGCAATCTAGAGAGGAGCTTAAGTACCTCCTAAGAAATAGAAGGTGTTGTCCAGCACCGTAACCGCGCACCTGTCGAGGCTGGCAGGTAATAGGTGAGGATAATGGACATCGACTTCATTCCACTTGTAATCTTCATACAGCCTGTAAGAGCACGTCATCATCATCATCATAATACTCATCATCATCATCATCATTGACATATTGTAAAAGGTGTGATGGAAGCAAGGTGAATAGTGGAAGTATACATAAAAGAGCTTGTGAGGCAGGGAAAAAAAACAAACACCAGAAGAAAAAAAAAAGGAAAAAAAAAATCGCAGGAGTGAGTGAGCGGGAGTCACGCTGCATCTCAAGACCTGTTGGACCCGCCACTGACCACAGATTGTTGTGCGAGGTGTTTCCGAAGTAGCCACCCGCACAGTACAGTTCGCGGCGGTGCGAGGCACATGCGGGGTTGGCCCTGGGCTGGGGTAGCATACCCGCTTTGGACCAGCTGTCCGCTTCAGGGTCGTACACCTCACAGCTTCCTGTCACCCGGCCGTCGCTCTTCTCTCCCCCTGTTCCGACAGGCATTGATGACGTGTACATCGATGATCACATCATTGACAAAAATAGAGCAATGATGGCTAGAGTTTCAACATGTTACGCAATAATCACTTCAATGAGAAAAAGCTAGTTAAAAATTAGTACATCATTGAAAGTGGGTGGGTGGGTAGGTGGGGACGGGGGTGATGCGGTCATCTCCTTTCCATCGCTGCCCTTTCTTTCAGGTACCCTTAACAACCGTATCAACTAGTACGCTGACAACATGGGTCTGGAACCGACTAGAGTGAGAGACCTCGGTCACCGATACTCGAACTACTCGTTCATCTGCTTCTCCAGCTTCACAAAATATAGTCCTTAATTGGTGGTGTACTAATCAAGTCAGGTGCTTGTGATGTGATGAAATGTTATGGTCTCATCAGACATTATTTGCAATTTATAAACTCCCAAGCTTTCGTAATCTAATAAAAATAAATAAAGTCACCTTTTAAATTTTAAACTATTTTTTAAAAGTCTCGAAAGGTTAAGTCCATGCTTCAATATCGAAAATAGTTATGACGATAATACCAGTTTTAATAACCTGGGGTTATAGTTATGAAATTTATGAAATGAAGTTATCGTTGCCCAGGGGTAAAATGAGGGAAATCGAGAACTTGACTCCGTGTGCCTACCCCGCTTATATAGCCTTATGTTACTTCACTCCAGGGAATATTTACCGCCGTCTTATAAACACGGTTTGGAGATGTTGCATTGTATTAATCACAAAGTTTCTCGGCGAATCTTGTGTTTAGAGAGGATACTGCTCGGTAGAGAGTGAGAAAGAGAGGGGAGAGAAGGAGAAAAGGAGCAGTGGGGTTACTTACCGCACACGTAGATCATGCCGCCCATCGCGCAGACGCCGAACTTCGCACGTGCCACGTTCAGAGACGCGCAGGTCACCCACGTGCCCTCCGAGGGGTCATACCTGAAACGATGACGTCACATGCTCAGCACGACGCGCTTTCTAGAAGGAAGGATTACACGGCGCACTTCCGGCGATTAGCTGATCAAAGACACCGCGAAGCAGAGGTCAGGAGTGCAAAAACCGCTCAAGTAACGTTTGGACTGTAATATTACCATTTGGGGCATTTCCTATTTCAGTATCTCACACTGCTGTCTACAATATATATATAGTTTGAATATATATATAATGTATACACTCGCAGCACAAATTGCTACCCACCCTGAGGGGTTAGTCAAAAAGGGAAATCATTGGCGGAACTTGCTTATATAAACAAAGGAAACATGTGGCTCACTCTCTTACACACTTTTTTAATATTTAACTCACTAAGTCCGTCTGTCTCTCTGGTTGGAATTTTTTAATCGATTTTTTTTACCACTTTCCTTCGTCCTCGAGGTCGGAAATTTTCAACAGTTACTCATTTCCGGTGACAATGCAATATTAAATCATTTTCTGCAGTCCACAATCAGCAAAATGTATTATTATTATTTTTTGTGTTGTATGAGAACGTATTGGCCGAATTAGGGAAGATAACTATGTTTTACTAATCCTAGAGCAGCAGCTACCTCAGCAGACGGCACAAAGAATCAAAAGGAAGAGGAGGAAAACGGTTTTCTTAGAAACAATGAAATATTACTATCTGTTTACAGGGCTGGCTGCCATGCTGTTATATACCCTTAGTTACAGGCTCACCTGACGACGCGACTCAGATGTCTGGCTCGCTGCCGGTCGAAGCCGCCGATGACGTAGAGGAAGTTATCGACGACAGCCACGCCAAAATTGGTGACATCCAGGGTGGGCTTCCATATTTCTGTGTGCAGCCGGTAGGAGGCGACAGCAGCCCGGTCTGATGTCAGCATCAGGTAGGACGCCTCACCTGCACGAGAGGGTCGGGTGACATAAGGTGAAACGACCAAGAGTGAGGTACAGCGTACGAATACCACACCACGCGCCCACATCAGGATACAGGTTACAGGATACAACTTATTGGGTTTGTGTACAACACGAGGGTACATGTGTAGGGGATAAAATTTTTTAGATATGTCATAACAGCAAGGAACAGCTTGTTTAAGGAATATAGTGTGCCACAGCAGGGTACAGGGGTGTAGCTTTTTGATACAATTGCAAGATATTTGCATGCATGGATTTGTGAGCGTGCTTCCTCGTCCGTATTTATACCATAGTACATATTCTTAAAAAGAGCAATAATAAACACAACGAAATCTCTTCCTCACTCTGATTCTCTTTCTCTGTACCAAGCACGCAAATAAACACACAGTCTCTCTTTCTCTATCTCACACACACCAATAAATAAATTATAAAAAAAATAGAATCACTAATCAAATTAAATGAACCAAAAACGATCTAACAAAAGATAGAATAAACAAACGAAGGAGAGAAAGAACCATCATACACACCGGTCCCTGCACGATTGACGACGTACAGTCGGTGCTCAGTCGACTGCCCGCCTCCAGGAGAAGAGTTGGTCGACTTGGTCTCGTCATGTGACGACGAGCTCGTCTCGTCCGTGACGTCACTGACTGGTGTCGTCATTTCCTGGGACACGAGAAAGTTGTCTGCTCCTCGGGTTGTCATCGTGGTTGTCGTGACCTATTTGCCGGAACAGGTGAGCTTTGACCCTCTCGCCCTACCCTTCCGCTGGCAGCTCCTTACGTCTGCTGTGCAACGTGAAACGTGACTCGCTTCATGCTCGGCCTGTAAGGACGTAATCACGTAAAGTATCAGATGTTGATGGCAGTTAGTGCTGCTCAATCACAGTAATTCTGATTTCTCTATCTGTAGACGTTACTCGGACCCTTTCAAGGTCTTCGAGCTAGGGATAGTGTACACCCGGGTCAGGGACTTAAACGTCCGATTTTTAAAAAAATCAGCTTCGCTGATGTTCTTATTTGATGAATGATGAATGTAGCAGACGGGTGGTTTAAAGTTTTTTAAGTACACGTAGACGAAAACTGCCGAGCGACATGTTCCACATCATTTAAAGCCATTAACTTTCTCAATGCCTTTATATCAACTCACGGTGCAGTTCACGTGTAGGTCACAACATGGCTACTCAGTGAAAAGGTTTAAGTAAAGATCGTAAACTTTCCTGACAGCAAGGTTGAGCAAGTCAGTGATAGCCTTGTAATCATGTCGGAAACCCTGGACCATTAGGTCTCCATTTATTTACGCCATAAAATCGTTACTCCACGGATGTCAAGAAATGACTATTCAATAAAAAGCTTTTCGCCTGAATACAATCAAAGACCGTAAACAAACTTGTCATGAAGTATCAACACTAATAACAACGAGACTGCACCTTGAGCTGCATGTCTTTGCTCCTTTCCTCTTAATTTCAACACAAGAGGTCAGGACTTTTCACCGTTATCTGGAAGCCAATAATGTCGAAATGACTTTTGCTCTGCCATTTACCTGTGATAAGAAATGGGTTCTAATTACTAATGACAATAATTCTTTACGACTAATTCTTGCTGTGAATACCGCACCATGCTTTGGTCAAGGTCTGACCGATACTGGGGGCCTAATATTAAAAAAAAAAAAGTACGGAGTGATTTAGCTTGACATGAATTACTTTAAAGACAGCTAAACCGAAAGACGGCCAGCCAGAGAACCATTAGTAAAGGCAAGCAGGTCACTGGAGAGGCAGACAGGTAAGAGGACAGTAAAGACATCAAAAGACAAGAATCGAAATCCAGACTCACAAGCGCCTGAATATATGAATACAAGAGACACTTTTTTTTTCTTTCTTTCTTTCTCTCTCTCTTCGCAAGGCTGGTGATGCTCTTCGTCAAAAAATCTTACTTACTGACTAGATGTAAAGAGCAAATAATATAATTCATTCTTCCTGTCTGCAGGCCTGTCTTCTCGTACACACTACACTTGCATACAGAAACGCGCATTCGAACGCACGCGTGCACCAGGTTGCCAACAAGTCATGTGACATGCACGTGTCGCTGTCGGCTGCTGACCTCACTGCTTTCTTATCGCTGCAATCATTTACTACTCCACACACACCCCACCTCCAGTCAACCCCTCCCCCTTGTCCCACCCAATCAATTAGTTCTGACATCGAAAATGCTTTAACAAGATCAAAGCGTTCTGCTAAGCTTCCAGCGCGAGGTGAACGATCGGAAAAGTTAATTCATCCTGGCAGGCAGTCAGTGCAGAGAGGTAGGAATGGAGGAAAGAAATGGTAACTGGGTGCTGTTATCAGGATATTGATGAGAAGGCAAAAGGACGAAATTTTTTTAAAAGTGTTATGAGCTTTGATACGTAAAGAAATCCACTGTCTTACTGGACATTTATCACGTGATTGTCTGCTCACGTGATGTTCTTTTTATGTAGTAGTCTGGCTACACAATACCCTGCCAATATTCTTCTGTACTTGTGTAATACTTTCTTCACTTGATACTCTCTCTACTCATCTAATTCACAACTCTAGTGATGCTCTGCTTGTGTAATACTCTCCTCACGCAATACTCTGTTGACTTTGTAATGCTTTGCTTTGCTCTCTTCGTGTAACACTCTACTCACATAATTATCTACTCCTGTTATAATCTGTGAAAAACGTACTCGAGTGATAATCTGTTCGCATAATAACCTACTCATGTAACACTCTCAAGTAAAACTCTGCTCATGGGATACATTACTCCCGTAATACTCTACTCACGTGATCCTCGTGTGTCGCGCTCACCGTTCGTGTCCCTGGTAACGATGTTTACAAACCAACTGAACAGGATGATAAAGCTAGATCACTTTGGAATGACAGGAATGCCAGAAATGAACCATTCAGGAGGATGAAAATAAGATTCTAAACTCAGATGTCGGACACGAGTGATAGATGGGTAGACAATGATACATAACTACACTCAATTAACATATACATCAGGGGAAATAACACGCATAGACTGCATACAGCCTTTCATGTATACAAACATTAACATTTTACATAAACACATGCATACTCACATATGTTAAGACATGCATATACATTTATATATTTATTTATATATACATATACAATGCATATACATTTCTATACATATATGACGCATAGGTTACCTACACACATGAATACCTGCAGGATAGAATACACAGACATACTCATATTTACATAAATATACACGAAAACGTACAGACATGCATACACATTCCTACACATGTTGACATAACCGTACATCAATGAATGTAGAAGGAAAACTTAAGATATTAATTCCTACAAGACAACAACAACAACCGCCTGCCACAAGAGACCATCATCCTCTCTACATGTTATTAAAAAAATGTGCAGCGGAAATTGTAATGTACTTTCAGGCTCAAGATAAAGAAACAAGGGTTCCATGACACCATGCTGCAGACCGAGGGCATTGTTCGGCTTGAGAGGGTGGCTTGAGATTTACAGGTGAATTGATTGAGCGCGAGATCATGGGGTGGTTGTGAGGGATTAACAGGTCACGGGTGTGAGCACCATGCTTTTATAAGCGGGAGAGCACCTTAAGGCAATGTTTGGTACCTGCTGATTGGTGGCTCTCTCTATCTCTCTCTTCCTCCTCTCGTTCTCTCTCCTTCACCCTCTCTCTTTCTCTCCCACTCCATCCATTCATTCCACCTTCTTCCCTGACGCTCGTAAAACGAAATGCCTCGTGTGTAACTCCATCGGGTTATCCCACCAGATAATCCGTCTCTTTCTAATGAGAAAAATACAATTATTTGAAGAACAAACCAGTGTGGTGGGCCCTATCGCACACTTACGTTGGAAAAAACCGTTTGATCACAAATGGGACCAGTTAAGAACGACTTAAAACATGCACGAGAAACCCAAATTATGCATAAAAATAGCTGCCAATAGGAATTGAATACGTAAATCCTTTGCCGTCACGAGTTTTAAAACCTTAAAGGTTGTTTAGTCGGAGAAAATAAACCAAAATATATAAAAGCTGAAATTTCGTCATTAATTTCAGTGACAGTTTTATTTGGATAAAAATAGCAAAAATATTTAAAACATCAATGATCAATATAATGTAAAAGATAGTAATCTGTATTATCTGAGGACGAAATTCCGGGTGGCGCTCAATATATCTAGTGTAAGGTAAAGTATATGCAATATAAGTACATATCAAGACATGAATGATTATTTATTCAACTCAAATTCTGGTCTGACAAACTGCTTTCACTGAATTGCAGCCCCTTTAATGCCTATTGAAGATTGACCAGATTGGTCACATATAATTTTAACAGAAGGTCAATTTAAAAAAAATTATGGATGAGAAACACTGGGGTAAATTGACTCTCAGACTGGACCCTTTTTCGCTAAGTGGCCGCTCGTTGCTTGGACCCTTGCTATACCGTCGTCATGGTTACCCATTCTCATCATGTGTCCAGTGATCAAACAGTTCACGTCTCATATGCAAGAAGCCACGCGAGCCTGACCGACTGCCAACTTCCCCATCATCAGTCCTCATTAAATCTAGTTCTGAGCTAACGACTGCGTTGAACATTCTTCTTCTTGCCTCTCGTCGGTCGAAGAACATGTCCCTTGCTCCACACCCACCAACAATTATGTCTGCGTAAGCATCGCGAACTGAATTGATGTGGAAAGAGGAGGCACTGACATGGAAAGCTGTCACTTGACGGGGGGTATTGGTGGGAAACACGGAGAAAGTTCTCGCAACCGGTGCAGGACTCGTGCGATACAGGTGCGCGACGATGCGGTGCTGGCTTCATTGTATCAGCATGGCGAGTGAATAAAGCTTCTAGCACGAGGCCAATATTTCTTCAAATGGCCGGGCTTAGAGCTGTAAGCCTACAAACATCACACAAAGAGGAAGAATACAAGAGTAACACTGTGAAGTACATTTTTACGAAAGGCATAACAGATGCTTCGTTCGTGCGGCTTATTTTTCTTTCGTACTTCCTTCGTTTATATAGCTGTCCATTGTTATGGTGCACGTGCTTAACAACGAGAGCAATTTGGGAAAGCAATGGTGCAGGTCACTGAGATTAACAACCGCTACTTAGGAATACCTCAAACTTTTTGTTTTTTAAAATCCACAAACTCCACAGCATCCTTCTGTACTACTCGCTCCGTGACCGACAGTCAGATATACGCACGGGCAAAGAAGAATTTCAGACAAACTTGATCAAATAATAAAATAAAATAAAATAAAACAAAATAAAATGAGCAGACGGGAAATTGAACAGATGAAAGATACAGACAAGCAAGCTGATGAATGGGTGATTTGATGGGCAGATAAAGAGAGGTGGTCGTTGCCGTGTTTACTCACTCTCACCTGTATCTTTGATATCGTGCGACAGAGGCCTGGCTTAGTCACATAGTCAATGAAGCGTGACTGTCGAGCCGACACTTAGCTTGCGGCTTCACACCTTGGATAGAGCTTTAACTTTCTGTCCACATGTCCATCGCGATGTCTCACTCGACAATCTCCGCAATATTAGTAAATCCAGCAGAAAATATGTCTGTCGCAAGAAAAAATCTTCATCGACCTGTGTCTTCTACCTGCATTACTTCTTTGCTTAAAAAAGGTTAATCTTCGAAAATATAAGCACAAAGCAACACCACTCGATATCTTTTTAGTTTATATCTGCTGGCAGTTCGTTGGGTTCACCATCGAACTAAGAATAGGTCGCGTAACTCTGTAGTTTGTTGTCGGTGACCTCAGTCCATGACCCTTGAGGTGTACTGACGTGTTTACCTTTATCGAGCCTTATACCGGGTGGTGAATTAAAACTTCTCATTAAACATGTTGAGTAGCTGCCTCATCCGTATTTCCCGAACACACAACAGTTATAACGACTTTGACTCGATTTTTTCTTTAAATGAAACAAAACTCTCAATCACGTTCGCAGAAACACTGTAAAGCAATGAAGATTCGCAAAGTTTGTATCCAAGGACTCGTAGCACAACGGGTAGGTATCTGTCCTGGAAATGTCCCCCACTGGCTAATATCACATTTAACTGCCGTTAGGCTGAGAAAAAGAGACCGGGGGGAGAGAGGTCTTAACAGGTAGTTCGTCGCCACTCCTAACAGCAAACAATCGGCGCTAACGGGCAATATAAAAGTGTTGCCGCCTGCGAAATCCCTTTCAGGTACTCAGGGCTGGCTGATCAGCCATGCCCCCCAATACCCCGACACTCGCATTTTAAACAAGTGAAAGCAAGGAACCTCTACACCCGACCGTTTCGTTGTCGGTAGCCAGGTACGTGGCGACGGGGTGGCTAAGTCTTTTGCTGTGGAAGTTGGCATGCACGGGCTTTATTACAAACGATTCGCAGCATAGCTACCCGGAATGGACTCTCAGACTGGGTGCGCGTGGTTGTGAAAATTGCATTGTTTGCGTATGACGTGTAAAATCGTAGGCTTGGTCCGCGACTGGCTCTCACAAAAAGGGATTTACGAAGTGTTTGGTCTTGGTTTTTTATTTTACATATTTTACTATTTACTGAGGTAATTAGTCATATTTGAATAGTGAACTTGTGCGTGTGTTTTTTATTTGTTCTGGTAAAAAAATCTTTGTGTGTGGCTGTTTGTTATAAGATATAGTTCCCTTATCCGTTAAATCTACACTGTCAATCATTCATTCATATCCTTATCTATTAAACATACGCTGTCTCTCATTCATTCACAGTAAAGTCGTGCAACCTGCCAGCATAAGATCTTAAGTCCACTTCATTTCAACAGGAGAAAAGAACCTGTAATTACACTTGAATGTGTATACTGTCGAGTCGGGTGGGCCACACTGAAAGATCAGCGGTCAATTCGTAGATCAGGTCACAAATGAAATCATTCTCCCTTCTGTCTCCTCATCTATAACCTCTCTCTCTCTCGCTTGCTAGGAGAAAACACTCGAGCCCTTTGCTGTTGCTAGTGCCAAGGGAGGAAACCGGCTGTCACCGGAGATTTTTCTAGAAGACCGGCTCACCGGCTCTCAATTTTCAAGTCCCCGTGACCAGCTGTTAGCTGCTTGAGCCTGCGCTTTGTTCCCCAACCATATCTCTTGGAAAATGACAAGCTGAAAAAAGTTTTTTTTTTTTTTGGTAGCTTCACTGTTTGCTTTCTTTTCTTCCTGCCTCCTTGTCTGTCTTTGTGTGTGTCTGTCTCTCTTCTTTTCTTACTTCCTGAATATCTCTCTATAAGCTTCTTTCTTTCCTTTCTGCCTACCTGCTTGCTAACTTGCTTACTTTTCTGTCTAGCTCCTACTCTTTCTTTTTTCTCTGGACTTGCCCAAAGTCTGTTTTTCTCTCGACGTCCAGAATATGTCTTGACTGATCCAGAGTCTGTCTCCGTCTGTCCCTTCCAGTGTGTCTATTCTAGTCTACCTAATAAAACAACGAATATTGATAGTCTGATTTACGACGTAAAGCTGATAAGGACGATATTTTCTTTCCTTCTTTGTTTTCATTTTTTAAATTTTTTTAGATTAAAGAAGTTGAACAAATCCTTCCCTCTCTTTCTTCACAAGCTCTTTTTTTTTTTTTATCATTGTCAGACTGTCATAACACCGTTCGCTCACACACAGACAAGAGATGCATGACTCACGCCTCTAAATCATGTTTTATGAGTCCTCTCCACCCGAATGACAGCCGTCAGCCCTGCGAATATGCTGTTACCCAGATCAGACCAAGAAGTTCCTCTCAATACCTGTACCATGAAACTCTAGGTTCTACCCTGTTTCCTGAACACAAAATCTGATAGATATTTGCTTAAGAAGGTGAGTAGCGGAATTACCAAAAAAAAAAAAGTAATTAAAGTGATTAAAGTGGTGGGGGTGGCGGCGGTGGTAGTGGTGGTGGTGGTGGTGGGGAAATTGGTGTTTTACGCCGTGTCAGCAGCTAAGGCTATATTACGGCAAGCAGCCAGCCCTGTAAACAGATGCCACGTGCAGAGAAAAATCAGCGTGCCCGAGACGAGAAATGAACTCAGGCAGCCAACCTTCTCTGTATTGGTGACAGGCGCTAACAGCGCTAACCGTTGCGCCACCGGACCGCTCTATTGGTAGTGGTGGTGGTGAAGGGGAAAAAACATACACGAACATAACATACATCTATTTCCCTCGCACAATTTCACTCTATTTCACAAATGACACCCGAGTCCAGTACTTTCCCCTACATCTACCCCATAGCCCTTCCACCCTCATGATCGCGAGACCGCTTCATTAACAACCGTCAAAGATCTCCAATTGGCTACAATCATAGCAACACGTCCATTTACGTTTCTGATGTTAGTGTTTTTTAACCTTCTTAAGGGTATTTGTAGACCTTTGTGACTGTAAACTCGATAACAGATAGGTGGGAGAGAGAAGATATTTACTTGTTGGCAAAAGCTGTATTGTACTGACTCAGCCCAGTCATTTCAATTTATTTTGCTCTCTAGTACACCTTTAACGTGAGCAGTCAGGATATTTAGCTATGAGTTGACATTAGCAACTCAACAGCCCTAGGGGCCAAAATACACCGTTAAACTTTTGATTTCTAATGTTAGTATTTGCAACGTCCTGTTCATGATATTCAAAAAGCTTTGAACATGAAGCTATTGTTAGTGAAATTTTTGCGATAATCTTGAACTGAACTCAGCCAAGTCCTGTGAACTTACACTGTCGTAGATCTTTAACATTTCAGCACCTCGGTTGTCCAGAGCAATATAGTTCCTAACCCAGAGCTCTAGGCCAGTTCTAAAGTACCACAGGAACCCGAGGACAATGTAGCGCCGAGAACCTTACTTCCAAAGATTAATGTCTTTTCTATCGAATTAAATCATTTTCTAATCCTTATCCCATCGATATCCGAGGATCGATCTACGATTCTTCCATTCAACCCGCGCCGATGTCTAAAGCTAGATGTCAAATCTTCTGACAAGGGTTTCAGGGAAATGGAGAATGTTTGTGCCTTGCAAAGAACGGAGGGGGGGGGTGTCAGAGTAGTCAGCAAGACACTAGTGAAGGTAGTGACTCGACAGGCCAAAAGGCGAGCGTGCAAACTGAATCGCTACAGTACATTTTGTCCTTTAAGCTGTCTATGATAGGAAATTCCACATTAATCTGAAAGGTGTCTTGACTTAAGATTCCAATAAGTCTGCACAATGCTTAATTTTTACAGAGCTTAGATAAACAAAACATTCTAGATACTCGTTCAATACTGAGAAGGAAAAAGGAAAAAAAATTAACAAATGGAAGCTTGTTTTCGACATGAGACATGAAAGCTAGAGTACATTAAGAACCTTAGAATTTTTTTTTTTACTATTGTACAACACCTACACACACGTTTTATTCTCGTTCAACACATTTTGTAATACATTTCATTATCATGAGCATGATCATCCTTTCATGTTTATATGTTAATGTTTTTCAGAGAATTTATCTGCTTTCTCTCTGTTTACAGTCTCTTTTTCTGGCAGTCTGTTTGCGATTGCACAGAGTATTTGCATTTTGCTGTAGCATGTATTGCTGAGTTTACCGTTTGCCATGATAGGGTGGGGTAGAGGTGATCAAACACGCCCATGGTATTTTAACAGTGTCTGATAACATCTCCTTTATTTGCGCGGATGATGGGATGGTGGAAATAATTATCAACTCCTGTTTTTTGTGTCCCCATCACGAAGAACTTGGTGAACGGAACCAAAACTGGGCTACGAATTGCAAGTCTCCTGGGGTCATAACTCTACATCAACATCACAGTAAGCCACAGAGTGCCCTCCCATTTACTGTCGCTGGTGTGTAGCAATGGCTCGTCTGCTAGTGGGACGGCTTGCATTAGTAACAGGTAACTTTTGTGACATAGTGTTTCGATCTCGTAATTTAACAACAATTTAGCAGTGATAATTTAGAATTCGAATAAAATTACTGCTATGTCAGAAAGGGATTTTGTTAACACTCAACTCACCTGAAAGAATTTAGTACTATATATACTACCACTGTGTCAGTTTCGCCGCATGATTAGGTATAGAATTTTTAATTGTTGACTTGCTGGTTTGATTTGCACGTCACCTCCAGTATTCAGTAAACAAACTGACAGTGTAACATCTTTAAAGTTGTCAGGATTTTTATTTCGAAGAGATTCCGATGTTCCGCCTGAGGGCAAAGGTCGCTAAGGGAGATAATAGCCACCCTTACTCCCCCTGCACAAGTCTGAGACCTGATTCAGGTGCATCCTTTGGATTCAAAATGTATCAAGGTCTAAGCCTTAAGAATGTCAAGCTACACTGTAATATGGTGGCCTCTACAAACATACATACAAGCATACATATCTGCACAAGTCAAGTCACATACATTAGCATATTACTGGACCGTTTGTATACCTGATTTATCTGGTCTGACCATGGTCAAACTTGCACCTTTGGCAAAATCCCTCTGATGTCTTAATCTCTGCCTGATGAAAGTAGAAGTGGGGAGTGGGGAAGTTTATAGTTAAGTAGTTGTGACATAAGGCAAGTGTTGGCCTTATTCCCAAAATGAACAATCCGTAAAAGGTTTAGTTCCGGGGAGAGATTTAAATATACTTGGGCGGGAGCCGACATGAAGCTGTCTCTTGTGTGTTTTCTAACTGGACAGTTTAATGAGTGCCACCTCTAATACCCACAAACCAATAACACAACATGGTGTCAGAAGTGAGCAGCAAAGTGCTAGCTGTGTGATTTCTCCAGAAACTCTCAGGTGGGCACGTTTTTCTCATTTTGAAATATTGCGCCGTCAGTTCTCAAAGTGAAATTTCTCGCAAGATGGCGGAGACACATCAGAGACAACACTTCACTGCAAACGTTCCGTTTCCCTCAAAGCTGGATTTGTCTTCTAACATTGAAGTAAATTGGAAAAAATTTATTCGTCAGTGGCAGAACTATGAGGTAGCTACGCGCCTTGATAAAGAAGATTCAGCTTATCGTTGTGCAGTTCTATTAGCTTGCATTGGTGAGGACGCACAAGAAATCTACGAAGGATTATCCTTTGCAGAAGGGGAGAACGACAAAGAGATCCATACTGTCATCGACAAGTTCAGCGACTTTTGTTTGGGTAGCACACATGAGGTGTATGAGAGCTACAAGTTTCATAGCCGAAACCAAAACAAGGATGAGTCAGTTGATACTTACGTCACAGTTTTACGCAAGTTAGCAAAATCATGTGATTTCAAAGATGTTGACCGCATGATTCGTGACAGACTTGTGATCGGTGTTCAAGATGACACTATGCGTGAAAAATTGTTGCAGAAGAAAACACTCAAGCTTCCAGAAGCAATAGAAATTTGCAGAGCTCATGAGACTTCCAAGACTCAAGCACACTCGATGTTGGTAAGCAACAGCGAGAGTACAGTTGAGAAAACCATCAACAAGATTCAGAAAGGTCAGCGAAAAGTTCGTTGCGGTACGAAGCCAGGCCTTCGGGGAAAACCAGAGACTAAGCCATGCTCTCGATGCGGAAAAGGTTCCCACAACAGAGATGGTTGTCCTGCAAAGAACGCTAAATGCAGAAAATGTTCCAAGATTGGTCACTACGCTGCAGTCTGTCGCTCTTCAGGTTCTTCAAAGATTCACACAGTGGAAGAGGAAGAAGAAGACGAAGAAGCTTACATGGGTATGATTGTGGGCAGTGTGACAACAGATCCTTGGAAAGTGAGTCTCCTGATGGAAGACACATTCTCTGTATTTAAGCTTGACACCGGAGCTGATGTTACCGTCGTACCTCAGACCGCAGTTCCAGCAGCCAAGCGACCATTGCAGAAAGTGCGCAAGAAACTGTATGGTCCAGGTCGTGTTGAGATAGCTGTGGAAGGCATGTTCAAGGCAAAACTGACATACAAGAATGTCTCTACACTGCAAGACGTGTATGTCGTAAAAACACTTGAAGAACCATTGCTAGGTCGACCAGCCATTACAGCGTTGAAGTTGATTGAGAGAATCAACACAGTTCTAGAAGATCAGGAAAAGCAGTACAAGGAAGAATTCCCAAAACTCTTCAGAGGACTAGGAAGTCTACAAGATCCTTACAAGATTCGTCTGAAAGAACAAGCTGTTCCATATGCAGTAGCAGCTCCAAGACGCTTACCTTTGCCCTTGAAACAGAAAGTCAAGGCAGAATTGGATCAACTTGAAGAACAGGGAGTGATTCGCACAATCACCAAGCCCAGTGATTGGTGCGCCCCAATAGTAGTGGTGCCCAAGAGCGACGAGAGAGTCAGAATCTGCGTCGATCTGAGCAAACTAAATGAAGCAGTTCGCAGAGAGAACTACCCGTTGCCGTCAACAGATGAACTGTTAGCCCAGCTGTCAGGAGCAAAAATGTTCACAAAGCTTGATTGCAAAAAGGGTTTCCATCAACTTCCACTGGATGAAGGAAGTCAGGAGTTAACAACCTTCATTACACCTTTTGGAAGATACTGTTATACACGCTTACCCTTCGGGATAAGTTCAGGGCCAGAAGTATTTCAACGAAGAATGTCTCAACTTCTGGCGAACCATGAAAATGTGATTTGTGACATTGACGATCTGCTCATTTTCGGTAAGAACAAGCAAGAACATGATCGTTACTTGAAGAGAGTGATGTCGACGCTTCAAGAAGCGGGCATTACCCTGAACGACGAGAAGTGCCAGTTTGCCAAAGAGAAGATATCCTTTCTCGGGCACGTCATCTCGAAAGATGGGATCGCCATCGACCCAGAGAAACTGTCTGCTGTGAAGAATTTTCCCAAGCCAGAGAACATTTCTGATCTCAGAAGATTGTTAGGAATGGTTAACCACGTTGCGAAGTTTGCAGGCCCTAACCTCGCAAACGACAGCAAACCGCTACGTGACCTGCTCAAGAAAAACATAGAGTGGTGTTGGGACACTGTTCAAGAAACCTCGTTTGAGAAGATTAAGAAACAGCTGACTGAAGCGCCAGTGTTGGCACACTATGGTACTGACAAAACGACCGTCGTCTCAACAGATGCTTCATCTTTCGGTCTCGGTGCAGTATTACTTCAGAAACAGTCAGATGGTCACCTCAAGCCAGTTTTCTACGCATCAAGAAGTATGACGGAAACTGAGCGCAGGTACGCGCAAGTTGAGCGTGAAGCACTCGCAGTGACTTGGGCGTGTGAAAAGTTCTGTGACTACATCACAGGACTTCGTGATCTGACAATCGAAACTGACCACAAGCCATTATTGGCTCTACTGAAAACAAAGAACCTTGAAGATCTACCTCCGAGAATTCAGAGATTCCGGATGCGCCTGATGAGGTTCAAGTACAACATTGTCTACACAAAAGGCAAGAATCTCGTGACTGCTGACACACTCTCACGAGCCCCAGTAAGAAACACTCAGAAAGATGAGAGAAGTGAAGAAGAAGAGATCTTCATCAAGCAAGTGATTCAGAGCTTGCCAGCCAGTGAAAAACGCATCGAAGAAATCAAGAATGAGACTGCAAGAGATACTGTTTGTAAGACAGTGCTGTATTATCTCCACAATGGATGGCCACGTTCTAGTCCAGAACATGAAGAACTGAAAGCGTTTTGGACAGTACGTTCAGAAGTCACAGAACATGATGGACTTCTTCTCTACAGATCAAGACTGATCATCCCTGAAGTACTGAGAACAGACATTCTCCACAGACTTCACATTGGACATCAAGGCATCGTAAAATGTCGTGCCTTGGCCAGAGAGAGCGTTTGGTGGCCAAAGCTTTCTCAGCAGATAGAGTCCATGGTACAGAGGTGCACAATTTGCATCAAGGAGAGGCCAATTCCCCCTGAGCCACTCATTCCCTCTGTCACACCAGCATTCCCTTGGCAGAAAGTTGGCATGGACATCTTTGAACTGAAAAAAGAACAGTACTTACTGGTGGTGGACTATTATTCACGTTATATTGAGTTGGCACACTTGAAGAATACTTCGGCGGAAACAGTCATCAACCATGTTAAGAGCATTTTTTCCCGCCATGGAATTCCACAAATCGTCATCTCAGACAACGGTCCGCAGTTCTCCAGCAAGCAGTTCCAAACGTTCGCTCAACAGTACGAGTTCACTCACACAACAAGCAGCCCGTACTATCCACAAGCGAATGGAGAAGCCGAACGCGCCGTTCAAACCGTGAAATCAATCCTGAAAAAGGCAGATGATCCTTATTTAGCGATTCTCACATATCGCGCTACGCGCTACGCCACTTCAGCAAGGTCTCAGTCCAGCAGAACTGTTGTTCGGGAGAAGACTACGCACCATGGTCCCCACAATACCATCTCAGTTTTCCGAGAAAAAGGAAAAAGAAAGGAAGGACTTTCATAAGAAAGACGAGATGCAGAAGTGGAAACAGAAACAGAACTTCGACAGAGCACACCGTGCCAGATCAGCCGCTGAGTTGGAACCAGGTCAGCCGGTTTGGGTGAAGCCAACCCAGACACCAGGGACAATCATCAAGTCTCTGCCCAACAGGTCATATGAGGTAGAGACTCCCTACGGTTGCCAACGACGCAACCGCCGTCTCTTGATTCCCAGAGATCCCAATCCTGAGAATCCCAGACCTATCCCAAAGACTCTGTCGTCCCTTATTCCAACAAACCCAAAGTCCGAAGAGGATCCAGACCCCTTGTCTGGTACACACTCAGACGATCCAGACATTCCTGTTGACAATCCAGAGCCATGTCCAGGAGCCGCAGCCAGGAAGGTGCCAGCGTCCAAAGTCATCGCTCCTCCAGACCAGCCTGTCAAGACTACCAAGAGTGGTCGCACCATCAAGATCCCACAGAGACTTGACTTGTAAATGATTGACTCGAATCAAACGCACATAGACTTGAATAGGAAATTCAAGAACATTAAAATTAATGTTAATTAAGTTATATTGAAACAATGTCCATTTTAAAGAAAGGGAGATGTGACATAAGGCAAGTGTTGGCCTTATTCCCAAAATGAACAATCCGTATAAGGTTTAGTTCCGGTGAGAGAGATTTAAATATACTTGGGCGGGAGCCGACATGAAGCTGTCTCTTGTGTGTTTTCTAACTGGACAGTTTAATGAGTGCCACCTCTAATACCCACAAACCAATAACACAACAATCGGCACCCTCATTATCATTGTCCGATGGGGAAAAGTGGGAGGAAAATATAGCAGAAAATCTTTTGACTATCAGAATCAAATAAGAAAGGAATTCTTTACACTAAAAGGATTTCACACACACACACATGTCTATGTAAACTGTCAAATATTTCAAGTTGAGGTTTTTTTTTTTTTTTAAATTTTCTCCGTCTTCCCTGTATTTTAACTTTTTGTTTGTTAGGGTGAATCTAGGTTTAACAAATATGGAATCTTTGTGATGGCAAACTAATGTAAAGCATGATTATGGAATTTGTTCACCACCTTGTTTAATATAACATCCATTAGCAAAAGGAAGAACGGTGTTCACCAGTTCTGTAAAACTACACGTTGCAAACTTGATCCAACAATCCTGTAACACCGAAATTTGACATGTCAGTCCAAAAAATCCACTGGGCGATGACACAATAATGTAGACTTAAAACAGTTTTTTCTCATTGTCCTACAGTCCAAGGTAAGAAAGAGCGGGTGAGCAGTAAGCTACAGAGTGTAGCGGAAGTGATAGTCCAGACCATCGAGCTCTTTCACTGCGGCGTCCAGGCGCTCGCTCTGGGCCACAGTCAGGTGGTTCTTCCAGTCCCCCACTTCCCCTGAAACAATGACAACATCAACTCTTTTATTTGTCAGACATACAAATGTGATATAATTTGCAATAAAATTGCGGCCACTGACAGTATTTATAGTCAACTTTTGACTTCTTATTGTTCTGTGATTTTTTTTTAACCATGATACAAACGCCATGACAAAATCTACTTAAGTAGTTCTAAGTACACATACTTGTCCCTGCTGTGAGGGAAGGTCGCTCTTTGTAGTTGGTAATAACTAAGGAAATATTGCTCATAATGCTCAATTGTCATTCTGAGAACCAAACTACATACCTCGGAACATCCAATGTTATATTTTGAATATCTATATTGTTTCTGTTAGGCTCTGGGTTGTTTTGTTTGTTTTTTCTGATAAGTGTATTGAAGAAGTATTTGCTATTATAATCAGAATAAAAAGTAAAACTGGAGTAGACATCAAAGAGGAGCATACGCACTAACACTAATCCTCATCCTCTATACTGTGAATCCATGTTCTCAATTCTATGGATGTAGAAGATATCCGGACTTGAAACGCAGCCTTTGAACCCAAGAATGAATAAGACAGAAGAAAGATAAGAGACGGAAAAATACGAGGAGAGAGTGGGAAGAAAAGGAGAAAAAAGAAGGATTTTTAATTGATGTCCTACCTTTTCTGTACATATTAATTTTAGGCATGGGGATCTTTTCAAACCATTCTGGAGTTTGCTTGGCGTCGTCTGCTACCTTCATATTTTGGAAGCTGCATGCCTCAGCAATTTGCACGCACAGTTCTGGTGACGTAGGTACTCCCAGAAACTCAGCCAACCGCCTGACAGTTCCCGTGGGATCCTGTACACAGAATTACAGATAACACACACACATATATATATATGAGAGAGAGAGAGAGATGGAAGGGAGGATGGGTGAGGATGTTGACACTCAGGGTCAATACTTTGAAAATGAAGACCGTTAAAACATACTTACCTCCTTCATGTCCTCATAGGACACGTTGAAGACAGGAATCTCTGGATTCTCCTTCCTGAATTCGGCCATTTTTTTCATGTAGATGAAGTAGTTACCTCCAATACCTACCACGAAAATAATAACAACCAAAAAATCCATAAAAGCAATTAACGTAAAGTACAACAGAAAAATAACATAAAGATAAAAGCAACAATAATAATATTTAATATGTAGAAATATTTACACTCATCACATGGCATGAAGGAAGATTCAACGAGGTGGCGTGAAATCCCTAGAATGTCTTGAAGACGAGTAGGAAGTAGGTAGATAGATTGATAAACGGACTTTCTCTCTAGACATCTCCCGGCAAAAAACAAACAAACAAACAAACAAACAATCAATCAATCAAACAAACAAACAAACAAACAAACAAACAAACAAACAAACAAAACTCCACGACAACAAAACCTAAAACAAAACAGACAAGCAGGCACTCAAACAAGAAGACAAACCGCCAGACACGAGTATTTTAACAAAAATTAGATGAACCCAGCTCACATTTTTCGTCAAGAAAACTCTTGTCTATTTCTGCCATCGTTGACTTGCTCGCCTCGGGTGATTGCTTCATGTGGAAGTAGGCAGACACCATCACGTCCTTGACATTGCGGTAGACGTGGATGACCTTGACCTTTTTGTTCTTGACATCGCGGGGCAGCATGCTGGGGTACAGGTGGGTGTTGAGGAGTCTTGGGGACGGGAGGGCCTGCAGTTTCTCCACCTCTATCGCCTCCATCATCACGTTCTCTTTGGTCCGCTTGTCATAGTCCGGCCGGCCAGCCAGCAGCATGCACCCGACCTCCCACATCCAGTGTGTGCCTGGAACAGGCAGACGATTTTTTTTCCCAATTTAACTGCGAAAACGAGGCATGTTTGTACAAAGCTTCCGGTTTAGTTACATCCTTCGCAAGAGATATCAATGACAGACAGCAGTCCACCTATACACATCCATGGCCGGACGTTCTCCACCCTTGGTGTAAGCGATTATTATTTATCGTGTGGCTGTGAGCACTTAATATTCAGTATATTTTCAGTCAATTATCATTCAGTTTGTTTATCATTCTGTAGTCATATAGCACAATCGCGCTAACCAGTTTGCTCAATTTTTATTTAAATATTAGCTGACTACTAAGCATTAGTTAAAATCCAGTTAGTGTGTTTTTTTGTTTTGTTTTGTTTTTTGTTTTTGCCCCCGGTTCCAATATGTTTCTATAAGCATTTAGAGCTCAATGTTTTGAAATCATTTAATTTGCTTCTGTAGGCATGTTACTTTGGTCTTGCAGATATTTAGCACACAAGATAACTGACAGTTAACTCATACACAATTGTCATGGGCCCAATATATTCCTTTCCTAGAAGCTTCCAGTTCACCTTCCTTAAAAGTCAGCTGGACAAAAACATGGCTACTGCGAGATGCAGCAATCACCCATACAGCCAGGCTCCCAGCCAGCCATTTAAGTCATGCACACCTTGATTATAAAAATTTAATAATTACCTCATAACTTAATAATTAGCTGGTCCCGAAACCTCTTATGAATCCAAAATTATTTCCCCTTCCCTACCAAACCTCCAAAGCCTGATGTTGCTCCAGAATGTCCACATCTTAACCATGGTCAGCTGACCTACCTGCCTTTGGGTAAGCACAGAGAAGGACGTCGTTGTCGTTTAGCTCGAGTGCCCGGATGCACTCGATGTGTTCAGCCATCGGGCGGTTGCTTTCGAATAACTTTGGCAGAACGAGGCCCTCAACTTCCACCACCGGCATGTCGATGAGGATGTCTTTCATGACTCGCTTGTCGTCCATGACAGTGGACTCTGATGTCACAGAGGACAGAGAATGATGGCGAGGAGAGGAGGGAGTGGAGGGTGATAGCAGGAACAGCGAGAAAGAGACGAAGAGGATGAAACATTGAGACGAGAAGAGCCACTCAGCACAGACTCATAAACGATAATAAGTAATTAGAATAAAACTATTAACTATTATCTGTCAAACGAATTGATATAGAACCAGCTATGGAGATAATATTTTAAAACTGTTTTGGCGCAGAGCATGCTAGGGTCTGTTTTTGGATTACAAACATAACAGTCCAGAACAGATTCTGGTGGACTAAACCACACACATGGGGTGTAATGACTAGTAATAAAAAAATTTATAAACGATGTCATCTGTTTTACTCAAACACACACACACCGGTCATGCACGCTCACCACCACACACAAAGACACAGAAATTCTAAAATTATTTCTCACCTACCTTGCGAACCTAGATATGCTACTACTGTGACACCGTCAGCTTCGAGCTCAAAATGTTCTTGTGTGTATCGTGTATCGTTCCAGTCAAACACGGTCTTCAAAAAAAAATTTCCCTTACCTATATTGCAGTAAGCTTACATACTGGTTATAGGTGAAGTGGGTGGAGCAAACATTGGGTGACACGTCCAGACAGCCTCCTGCACCACATCCCAACACACACACCGGGTGTCGATGTGGTGCACAGATACACCGCCTCTCACGCTGGATACAATCGTGAGCTGAGACATCGTCTAGTGGCCCAGGTTCTCACTGCAGGTGGCTCCTTTCTTCTTATTCCCGTCATTTATAAACATACAAGTTTATTTACCTTTTTCTGCAGATTGCATAATGGATTTATTTATATAAAATGTCTGAGAGTAACACAAAGTAAAGATTTCAAGTGGAACTGTAAAGCAGATACAACGAGGTCTGTCATCGTCTGACATGTATCTTTATTGACCATTTTATACATCAGAGAGAAGGATGTGCAGGGTGTTGATGAAGCGAGAGGCATGCTCTTTATATCATCATCGTAGTCTCCTCGACAAGTGAGACTATAATCAGACAGAAGTCAGCTTGTCTCAATTCTCAATTCCTCCTGACGAGTGGCACAGGAAAAGGTCCCAGCGACTGACGTACGTTTTTAACCCCGTGTACCCCTCCTTCATCTCTCCCTCCAACTCAACACGCCCTCGGACAGTTCACGTGACCTCGCTCGGCTAATGACAGTCCCAGCTGATGCAAAGTTCACGTGAGTATGCATTAGTCTCAGCTCTCGTGTGTGCGTGTGTGTACATAAGTACCTGTATGTGCTCGCGGAATGAAGGAAGATGGGTAAGAAGGGTCGGGTGAGGGTGGGGTGGGGACCAAAAGGGAGTGGGGTGGTGTAATTCTCTCTGAAGCTGCTGACGCGAGAGCCTGGAGAGTGACGTAACACTCAAGTTGAAGCAGCGGGTAGAATGCAATGGAGTGCTTTTCCACATGAAGATGGTGGAGAGGTGGGGACTGCCTGTATATGTGTCCAACAGCTAGTATCGGTCTGGCACAGCAAACTGAAAATTCGGTCCCCATTCAGAAAATCTAAACAAGGGGGACTACTTTAACAGGCAATACCCTGCTACCCACATGTAGAGTGATATCCCTTGGTTCCCTTAGACCTGCAAGACATACCTCTCTCTCTTTCTCCCATTTGTCTTTTGCTTACTTGTTTCTAGTGTGGATCTGATTGAGTGAATGGTCTGGTCTGTCAAATAGTAATCTAGCCTTTTCTTTATTAATCAACCCTATTGGTTATTGTCCTGCATCTGCCAGCAATGCAAGGGTTGGTGTAACAAAAAGTATTCCCAGTCCCACTTTTACAGCTTGTGCCTGTACATTCTGGAATTTTGCTACTTGATTTGCTTTAAGGTTTTCCCCAAAGTCCCTCTGCCCTAGGGAAATGATTTTGTAAGCATTACAGATATAGTTTGGTCGGATTTTAATCATTTTAAAAATTCTGTCATGTTTTAATTTGCTTAAAAATGTTGTCTCTCTCTTTCTGTGTAAACTACGTTTTAGGGTAGAATTTATTTCCTTTCTGTTTTTCCTTTTTTTTCTTGTATTACCATGAACACCAAAACAAAAATGCGAGTAATATATACATCTATGTGCAGCATAAGTCTTTCTCTCATAGCGAGCGAGAGCGTAAGAGATAGAGTGAGAGAAGAACTTTGCATCTTTTAGATTGTCCGCATGAACAAATGGAACAAAAACACAGCAGACGATACACATGTGTCTGACAGTCAGCATGTCTTGACAGGAAAGCATCGCTTTATTATCAGTTACACGTTGATGCAGTTATTTACAAAGCAACAAACCGGACTGCTTCTGCCATACATATAAGATGAAGTCGTTCGTAAAATTCTATTGTCCAGCCATAATTGTTTACAAATGTTGCAAGCCAAAGTCCATTTACGTACATGAGTACAATAAAATGAGGGATGGAGATTAAAATGAAGATGCTAGCCAACCTCCATCTCTACTGTTGAAAAGCAAAACTGCACTATATAGTTTGGTTGTAGGAGACATAATTATAGTTAGTGATTTAGTCAACACGTTGAGTACAATTGTGTCGACTAATGTCGAGCACACGTGATAGTGTTAAGAAAAGTATGGTCCTGTTTGATGCATTTTTTAAAATCGCGGTCACTTGCAGTTGCACGCTCGTCCTTGACCCCTGCGTCGACCTTGACCCCTTTCCCCGCCACGAGCAGGCGCTTCTCCGTTAGCAGCAGCGCCCCCTCTACGACCTTTGCCCTCACCATGCCAGTGTCCTCGTCCATGTCCGGGATGAGCGTCGTCCACAGGGGGACCTTGGCCTCCCCCGGCACCCGGATTAACGCCTTCACCCGTGCCTCCACCCGTGCCTCCCTGCAGATAGAGATTAGTGTGTAACTCTAGCAACCAAGAGGTCAGGAAACAAGTACACTAGACAACACAAGACAATGCTGAAGACCTCGACGGGTTTCTGTCCCCTTGCTGATAATCACACGTGTACCCCGAAGACATGACCTGACCTGCTGATTTCCTGTCGTAAACATCAAAAAGTTGCTACATTTGGGTGTTGATGGGGGTAGTCGTGGTGAGGTCGGCCATGGTAGTGGTGGTCTTCTCATCGGGATGTCGCATCCTCCTCGGAGGTTTATTCACCTTGACAGATTTTGTTTTCTCTATCTGTTGTGTTTATCTGATGAAACTCCTCTGCCAGTCCTGTCGTTTGTTTCCTTGCGTTTGTCTTCGCGTGTGTCCTTCAGTCCATCTGTCTGCGGTTTTACTCCTCTAGGCTACACGCATTCAAGTGGGGACCACACATCGACATGGTCTAATGAACAGCAAATCCTCGGATCACTTCCTCGCTTCAATGTCCTAGTGTATGTGTGCGTGTGTGCGTGTGTCGGAAAGAGAGAGAAAGACTGTTAGAGAAAGTGTGTGTTAATATTATATTATCATATTCACATGTTCCAATAACGACTTACATCGATTGGGTTGGTTTCAGCAGGTGGTTCCACCTGAAAACAAGAAGAATTCGTCAATACAATAACAGTTTGTACATATGAGAGGCACAGAATCCAACAAAACTGTTATCGCTAGTATCAAAAGCTTCAGGAGAGAGTAGTTTCTGCTAATGACTACAGAGGGAGATCATTAATTTACAATAACTGAGCAATAAGTTAATGATAATTGAAATCGTATCCTTAGGAGACTATTCTAGAGCAATGTGGTTCTGATAATATGAACTCACTGTAAACACAAATGTGTAATCAGCGAAAACATTTTCGTAGGAAATAGAATCAGATGTGGCAAATATTTCTCGCGTTCTTGTCTTTCTTGATTGACTACATCATACGACTACCTCACCTAATGCATTCTCCTGAATTTATATACGCTCTCTCCTACATTCTCCTGCAGTTATATATTCTCTTTCCTTTTCTCTGTAGATACATTCTAATGACCATCATTCTCATCACTGATGTTCTTTCCATCATAACCAGTATGATAAAAAACGACATCAACTTTCATCAACAGTGAGTGTACAAAAGTTATGTGAGTGCGTGTGTATGTGTGTGAATATGTGATTCTAAAATGGACACACAACAAAATAAAACAAGACTATTACTAGAATAACTCTGATATATCAAACATATTACTGTCAACTGCAGAGCCGCCCTACCTGTCCTTGTGCGAGGGCTGGGCAGTGGATGCTGCTCAAGATCAAAACACAGAGAACCGGAAGTAAGAAAAGAGAAACCTTCATCCTTCAACTTGGTGATCGATGATCTAGGGATAGAAAATGAGAAAGTCGCCGGGACTTCTATGGATGACCACTGCACTCCGAGGGTTTCTGTCTTTAGCAGCTCTTACTGTGTGTTGACGAAGCCAGCAAGTGTAAAGCCCTTGCAACAAAGTACCAAGTGCTGCACATCAGGACCTTTTTATAGGGGCTTCGTCTTGTTTGAGCAATTTTTCATTTAACCCGGATTTGTCCATCTTCAGACAGGTGTATGCTTTCTAAATTTCTTCAACGTCTGCAGCACATATTTTATACGCCTAGCCAACACCCTTCCCACCTCTCTTCAACCCCTACTTTCTTAATCTCCCCTTCACATGCCCTTGTTTTGTTTATTTTCCCCGATGCATTCTGACTTCCTCTTCATCACTCAAGTAAGGGAGAGATGAATACATCAACATGAATACATGAATACAAACGTATAAGTAATGAGAACAAACAAAATTACAAGCTTTTTATAGTATATTGTACAGAGCGAAATAACCTCTGGCATATCTTGTTAAAACAACACCCAGGATGAGGGCAAAGGGCAAGAAGACGACAGCAGTGACGACGTAATGGCGACTACATCCGAAGGACAGCGATAACAAACAACAAGTTCAGTGTCATTGCTATGAAGACTGTTTAGTTTATTTTAGTTTCTAATGTATGCAAGTTCTTTGTTTGAGTTTACTGCATTGTTCAGTTTTTAAGTAAAGTGAAAAAAAGATATGAAATCATCCAGAAGTTTGTGAACTCCGCGTAGGGCAAAGGTCAACACCGTGAAGTGTCATGCGTCGTCGTTAGTTTTTATCTGTTAGAGGACACAATCACAGGACATGCAATGATGTATTCGTGCTGCCCTTGCAAACATTTCATGAGTTGCGTTTTCAGAAGATACATTAAAATTAACTTTCAGCCAGACGACAGTACCAAGCACCTGACACTGTGAGGGTCTGGGGGCCGGCAACGGTAACCTGCTGACGTCAAGGAGCAGGAGGATCATCACACGGCTGTCGTAATGAAAATGCACCAGGATGTAAATGCACATAAAGCAAAACTTTCCTCACCACGATAACAAACATAAAAAAGAAAGAAAACTATATTCCCGTCCCCGCTGTTACTGACGAGAGATGGGGTTATTCTGGATGCGTGACTGAAATACTTTTAGTAATTTTTTGTATGTAAAGAAAACAGAAGATATCAATATCATGCGATGACAGCTGCACGTTCATTTTCTTATTTCTTCTTATTGTTGTTTTGATGTTTACACCATCGGTCTTGAAAGCTTGGATAACAAGTGTTCCTGGTGTTCAGTGTCTTTTTTCAAAGTAATGAATTGTTGTTGATGAGTCCATCACAAAACTGTGTCGCTGCTGTTGATGCAATCTGCTTCTGCTTCCAGTTCCATATTTCTGATCATGTTTGCAGGGATAAGCCAAACTTTGACAGGAGGAAGTAGGGAGGTGTATAGTAGGGAGGTATACGAGCATGTAGTGTTGATCAGCGCTGGCCAGGTGGGGTACAGGGTACTTGGCATCTCCAACTAACCCGCCGCTTACATAACCGGTTCCTTTGGTTACAGATACATGTGGACTGGTTGTCATAGGTTCAAATCTCGTCTCGGACACTGTTCTTTCTCTGCATGTTGCATCTGTTTATAGGGCTGGCTGCTTTGCCATGATATCGTGTGTGTGTGTGTGTTTCCACTTCGAATCCGACTTCAAGGGTCCATACAAGTGGTTCAAGTTATTATGCAACCAGAATCTGTAATTGTACCTAAATTCATATTTTTTAAATATTCATCAGCTGGGGAAAAGAAGTAAGAGAGATAAGAGGATTTGATGAGGATGAAGAAGAAGATGTGAATCGTAGCGGCATCGATGATGATCTCCATGATGTAGGCTGTCAGACGGCCAAGGACAGGATGAGACTGATTAACAACTAATGTGTCTTTTGTTATTTCAGGTCCGTGAAACATTTCTATATTCAAAGTGCTCCAGAACAATTAAAATGTTTATTAATTTTTCAGGAATTTTAAAAAAGTACACAATTCGAACAAAATTGTACACAAATCTTTATAATTGATTACGATAATGTGAACTGAACATTCAGCTATAATTGTGCTAAAACAGTTACAAACAAAATTATGAGGTAAAGTTGAGACATGACAAGATAATATAAACAATGACGGGTTCCTTTATCCTTCATCCCCACCGACCCGTACACCCAGCTCCAGAAAATATTTGTTTCAAAAGACACAGTTATTACACCGTTCTCAAGCTAATCTGTTTCCATTACTTATCAATAAGAACTTAGTACAAAGTACTAGTACATTCTGGGATATTGGACAAGCCAGAGATAAAGCTTCAACAAGTCTTTCTCGACATGCTTGAATTCATCACAATACTTCCTCCCTGTGATCAGTTTTCATTTTATTAAGATGCTGTTTTGTCTTTTTTATAAGCATTGCGATTTACTAGAACTCTCAGGTTTCGTCCAGTATGTTTTTCACGAAGTAGACAATGACATGATAGAGGTGAGGGTCTAATAGGAGCTTAAGTCTAACGGTTGCTTTGTTGGTTTAACCCTGGGTGTTGTTGGCGGTAGTCGTGATGTTGAGGTCGGCCATGATAGTGGAGGTGGTGGTCACCTCATCGGGATGTCGCGTCCAACTCTTTCTCGGGGGTAGCTGGACTTTGACCCCGGTGTCAAGGGTGATGAAGTACACTGATGGTGAGTCACTCGGTTCACCTTTGTCCATAAGAGAAATAAAGAAAAGTCAACTGGTAGAGAGAATCGCAGCAGTAAGTGAGCAGACGAAATAACAACTAAGAATTGTTTCAATCAAACAATAAAAATATTTTCTACAATAATCAAATACAGTGATGTAAATACCATTGTAGTAATTAATTACCTACTCTAAAGTACACAGTTATCAGTCCTCCCATCCTGTTCCCCATTATCTAACCATATGGATACTCAACGGCCATGAATTTGTTTCCCTTGCTCAACAAGTAGCCGACATTTCAATCCTGGACAGACCAGCCCACGTGGTCAGTGAAATAAGCTGTGTTGGTCACGAAAACAGACCAAGGCCCACTACTAATGGTGGAAACTCACCGGAAGTGGAGAGAACGGCGTGGACGATGCGACGTCTACCGCAGAACCTCCGCAGCATGCTGTTGTTCCTGAACAGAGCCCCGCGCTCAGCGCCCTCTATCAGTCCCTCGGTGATGTTCAGCACGACTGGTCCTGCAAGGTCCCCCACCACTGTGTCCTGGTCAGATACAAAAAATAAAAAAAAGTAAAAAATAAATTTAAAATAAAACAAAACTTTAGAAATTTTGTTGTGTTCCTTCTGATGAATGTAACATCAGAGATAAATATTCCACGTGTATTTCAGATTATAATTTCACTATAGCTATATATTTATGTAGCTAATGTTGTGTTTATAAATGTCTTGCTTAATGTGAGAGGGTAGTTGCCCGCCCAGGATCAAGGGGCTCTACTCACGTTCCTGCTGTTGACGATGTCCTCCGCTTCCTGAAAGGTCAGGGGAGGTAACGCTTCAGGGTCCACGATGATGCATAAATATAACAGCCTCATAGGTTTGATGGCCACGACCTGTCAACAAACAAACAAAAAGACATTCCTCAGTTATCACTCCCAGGTGACGTGGGACGTAAATTACTGGTCACGTGAATGTCAGCCGACTCGACCGTGACCGTTGTGGACTGACGACATCACGTGACATCATCTGCTGCCATTCAACCTCGCAGTCTGACAATCTGACAGACGTGATTCCAACATCCTAATGGATCGATCCTTTGCTTCTTTGTTTCCTAGTCGCTGGTCATTCCTTCTTTATTCATTTTTTGCTCCTTGATTTATTCGTTTTTGCTTGTTGGTGTGCTTATTTTTATTTGTTTTATTTGTTTACTTAGTTGCTTTTATTTTTTTGTTGTTCATTGATTTGATTGTTCTAGTTTTAAAATTTATTGGTTCGTTTTAAATCGTTTGTTTGTTGACTTATTTGTTAATAATATCTTGCACGTGTACAAAGTCTCTGTGTTTTGTTCGTTTCTATCCGTTAATCTATCGGTGACTTAATAATTATTAGCTGATAATCTCTTCTTCCATCTCTACCCCTAGGCAGCTCACAGATGTTCGGGAGGTTGAGAATAAGACAGATGAAAGTGATCGCTATGTCTGATAGAAAGAAAAGAAAGAGAAAGAAAGACAAAATTTACGAACAAAATATATATATAGAGAGAAATAAATAAATGGATAAACAGAAGATGAAGAAGAATGGACTATCTAGCCCCTGACCTGAGTCTCGTTGCTGAAGTCGTACAAGGTAATGGACGGGGTGAAGGGCGTCTGGTCTTCCAGATTGGGGTCACCAGTGAAGACCTCAACAATACTTCTGTTGGCGATGGCGAAGCCTTTCTCGACGTACTCCGACCCGTTGAAGGTGCGGTTCCACCTGGACACGTCAGCAAACAACTTGAACGGTCTCTTACTCTTCCCGCCTCGCCTATAAAAGCGACCTCGACCCTTGGTTGGCTCTTGGGTTGTCGTCTCGTTACCTTCGGTTTGGTTACCTGGAACCTCCGGTCCTCGTCCATGTTGATCCCGCCTTCTTTCCTCCGGTTCTCGTCCTCGACCTCGTCCTTGACCCACAGAAGCATCGGTCGTAACATCAATTCCTTGTTTATGGCGGACACCCTGTAAACAGTTGAATGTCTATGAGGGAGACAAAACTCGGTGAAAGTCTACAGAAAAAAAGATTTTGAAAAGCGTTGCGAGATTAGCGGCTCACGGAGTTAAAAAATGTCAATTGAAGCAAGGACCAATTGGCTCCTGTACAAAGACGATTGTATCAACACTAGTCAATACTTATTTCCTCCCAGAACTTTCTACGGAGGGAGCTTATGGTGTAAAGCAGAGACAACACACTCAAGGCTGCAATCCTGGGGTGGGCTGGGGGTAGGTGGGAACCATTTTCTTTGCAAACAAACTTTGACACTTATTTATCTAAACATCTTCAAATCAGATGTTTATCGATAAAGTCCTTAATACTTTTATGTGACTTGTAAAAAAAATAATCAAATTAATAAGCTGGTTTAAATTTTGGCATATCTCTTATCTTTTTTGTTACTTATCGGTTTTATCCTGCATTACTTCCAAATTTATATTTTTCTCTAAAACATCAAAGAACTTAGTGAGTGGAATGTCAAGATCAGCCCAGACGCCTCTTGGCAATGAACAGGTACGTCAGGTTAATTTGACCAAAGTAAGTCAAAGAAAGGGGCAAAGGCTCTTAGAGTTTGAATAATTTGCTTGATATTAAATAAAATGAAAGTCAGACTTTTCTTTTGAATTTTAACAGAACAGCGCAGACAACTTAACCAACGACAAACACAACTTACTTGTTGGCCGTCGGTGATGGCGACAAAGCAGACAAGCAAGATGACAGCGACTTTAGCCCTGGTAGCCATGGTGACACACACGTACACAAGAGACACCGAGCACTCCTCACCAGTTGACGACTGCCAGACGTCTAACTTTCGAGTCTGCTCCTCGTGACCGTGAACAGAAGGTAAAAAAACAGGAGAGGATGTTTTTCTCAAGGTGGAGGGTTATGGCTTTTATAGAGCCCGGCCACGCAGCTGGACCACACCAGCTGAAGAGCTGACGCTTCTTTTGATCCTCCCAAGCTCCGCCCTCATCCCCCGCGTGTTTAGACCCTCCTTACATATGCACGCGCATAGCGACGTAAAAATAACGTAGTAAAGTGAGGGACGGGAGCCAGGGATGGGGTGAAGGACATTGCACGCGCGTGAGTTTATTTGTATGTGTGCATGTACGCCTCTGCTGTGTGTGTGTGGGAGAGAGAGAGAGAGAGGACACGTGAGTATATCTGTATAATTGTATTCATGTACACATGTACACATATGTCGGCCTGTCGGTGAGCGCGTTCGCATCTGTTGGTGTACGTCGTCATCATCAACATCAACCAACAATCAATGAAACAGCATGCTTGTTATATATTGTGCATGAAACTGCATATGTGCGTACGTGTGTGTGTGAGAGAGAGAGAGGGCCGTGCACTTTCCTATGATAGGATTACTGACGTCACAACCGGTTACCATGAAAACACCATGAAAAGTGTATCAATGTATTTGCACAGTTGAGCTCCGTGGATACCTGTCTCTACGACAGTTAGTCATGCATACATAACTTCCTATAACCTTTTCCAGCCAACGCAGAAAAACAAACTTCGTCCTAAAAATAACTACACCGGGATTAGTTTCAGAGTGACAACGTCAGCATCTGACAGGACTAACGGCTTTTCAACTGGCGTCTCAGACGGAGGAGTGGGTGGGGTCAGGTCCCACAGAAACATTCCCCTCCTCACCATTAGAGCAATTAAACTGTGCTATCAACCAGACACCGACAATGAGACCTGGTCCGACAACAGTTCGACAAGGACCCGTGTCACAGAGCTGCAGGGAGGGCAGCAGGTGATCGATGTAGTTCTAGTCATCGAGATAAGAAAGACGATAAGTGAAGAACGAGGCAGCAAGCGAAAACAAAAGACACCTAGAGTAAACTACTGCAAACATTCACAGGACCCGCACACTAACCCGCACAATAAAACGGAGATGGAAATAAAAGGTTGATGTATGCATTCTCGTCGTCTCTGTCTACGTTTTAATGGCGGCTGTGAAATTCGCGCATGCGTATTGAAGTCACGCCCGAGGCGGGCATGAAATGGCTCGGAAGTAAGGTTTTTGTTGCATTTGTGTCAGAAAAATTCAATGGTTTCTAGGTGGCACTGACAAGGAGCATGTATTACCTTTCTAAAACACACACACACCGTGTGAGCTTCTTCATCTTAATATCCATCCAGGTCATGTCAGGACTTTAAGAAACTCTCTCACCTACAGTGATGCCACAAACTGAATGGATTTTGAATTCGTCGCTTATAAATATTTTGATATTTTACTGCACATTTAAATGCCAGGAAAAGCCACAAATACTTGCTTTAAACTTAACGACAGTGAGACTGAAGCCGAAGTTCTTGGGGAGCGGCAATGCAGATTGATGGCGATGAAAACCTTTTATGTTCTTCAGTGAACCGGAAGTCGGTTTCTCATTCATTTTCTTCTACGATGTTCATTGCTTTGTACCGTACGTTCAATCCTTCACCAGCAGGGGTAAAGCTAAACTAAAATGGCACGAAGGAAATAAGTTTTTTCCCTAAATTTTTTTACAATAAGTCTAATCGGAATTTCTAATTCTGAACAGTTCACAGTAACATTTATTATCAACCTTACATACATATAGACTCTTCTGTAATTAGCCTTGCCAATTTTAAATTGATGATTAATTAGCTACATCATGTATGTATAGTTGCCGGGAATTTGTCGATTTGTGAAACATGTTTGAATTAATTATAAACTTGTCCTATATGTATATTTTCTCAGGAAGCTTTCACAGGGTGTTGTTGCCTGCAAACACTTTATTGCCTGTCTGTTGTCCGATGACAGATTGCTCGCCTCCTGCGCACTTAGAAAACTGCATTACGCAAATGTTTAACACCTTCCCCTCGAAATTTAGGTTTCGCCATTTTACAGGAAACCATTTGTGCGAGTTCCGCCGACACAAAAAATGTACAAATCATACGTCACACATGACATTAATAAATTGTTCTCCTCACTCTCCAGTTTCTTTCCCGTGGCTCCACCTGCGCAGGAAGTGTACCTGTTGGTACAAGAATGATTTATGAAGCGACTGCCGCCTGGAGGCGAGTTATACAGATTATACAGAGTGTCAGGGCCTGCCACGAGTGAACGGTTTAGAGGCAGTGAAGACACGAAGGAGAAGGCAGTGTGGGTCGTCATGCGAAAGGGAGGAGGACATGGACTATGGCAACTTTTATTGGACTTGGACTGCTGAATCCCTGTACTTGAGTTCTTTTTGTCCAGACAGACTTACTTTACAAATTCCCAAACAGTGTTGGCACTCCTTGTGCTCGGTACTCTTTTTAAAGTTATAGGTTTAACAACAACAACAGCAACAACAACAACAACAACAACAACGATGTGACTGTTGTTAGGAGTAATTTTGTTATGAAGATGCACGTAGAGATGATGAGTGAATGGTTTTGAAGAACTATTCATCGCCACATGTGTGAGTGAGTGAGCGATCGAGACAGCGAGCGGATGAGTGGGTGGGTGAGTGAGGACAAGTAAAACAGTAGATCTTGAGCACTAAAGAACAAACGAACAAATACACAAATGAACGGGATAAAAAAAAAGAAATAAAAGCGAGGTTTCTGCGCATTTAGTGATGCGGACATAACCACGATATATTTCAGTTTTTTTTCCAACTCATCCCGCCCAAAATATATAGCTGGTCTCTTCTGACACAAAATAATGGCTGTGGCTGTATCACGACTTGGTGAGAACGCCGACAGGACGATAAACTGTTCTTGTACCGGGCGGCCATACACTGGAGTGACTCACTGTCCGAGGACAGGATGGTGACCTTTGACTTAAAATATCGCCTGGTGACAGCATTCACCTTTTGTCCCAGGGTCAACTGTATAATCCTGTTAGACAGTATATGGTCCATTAATGGATGTTTCCATCGGCTCAAATGACACCTGTCTGCTCTACGAACTTTCTTTCTGCATCCTTTTGGTATTGGTGTACAACCCATTTAATGTCACTAATTGTATTAATACTTCAGGGTTTAAAACTGTTAGTATTGAACATTGGAAGCAACACTACAGTGACTCCGACAGCCTAAGTCAATCACCTCGAATAATTAAGACTGAGAAAAGGTAAAGGCCATCCATCACATGCTTGAAAGCTTTTTCCGATTGTCTGCGTGAGCGGGTTAGTCATGATTTGCTACGATTCTCATGCAAGATAACTGAATCCCATGGTGAGACATCTGCATCGGATTTCAGCAGTTAGTTCATTAATAAAAGGTGTAAAAGGTGCTGATAAGCAGATTTCATCTTGCTTTAAGTATTCCAACCAATCTGTTCAGCTACAATTAAACTCTAACCCAAGCTTTGACAACTTCGTACATATTCCTTGAATTTTACCTAAATAATTTTCATGAACTATTATTCTTACTCAAAAAATTCCATAAACAAAATCGAAAACTTTCTAAAAATCAACAAAGGCAACATACAGCTTCTTATTCTTTATTTGTTGTTTCTGTAATAGTATACCAGAAGTGGATATCAGTAGAGGTCAAAGGGAATAAAATATAGGGTTGAGCCTGCTTTCCATCTGTCATGACCTAGACATGGTGAGTCACTTTTACTGTCCCCCTGATAGCTATGGGACTCGTTATGAGTTTTTACAAATAAGACATGGACCATAAGAATATCTCAGAAAATGTTATTACATTGAAAATCGCCTGTTTCAGTCTCACTTTAAATGAAAATATGTTTGATCTCTCTCTTTTTATGTTTTGTCTGTGTGTGTGTTTAGTGTGTGTGTGGGTGTGGGTGTGGGTGTGGGTGTGGGTGTGGGTATGGGTCTTTCTCATTCTCAACTGCTTTGTTCTTTGTGCACTGTTGTCTTTCAATTAACACTTTGGGTCCTTCTCTCTCTCTATAATGTCCCGTATGATTTGCAAGAAATGTTTGGTAGGCACTTTCTATTCTGATGATTAAGTGGTGAGATTCACGCATGGCGAAGGACTGGCATCCTGTTGGAAGTTTGCCGGTTGTAGCTAAAAAAATGTTATTGAATAATTCTAACTCTCCGCCACAGGTTGTCGCCCTTGAGTGACCCCGTGCGATGTCACGATGACACTGTCGGTTGTCATGAGTTATTTATAGACAGTGTCATGAGCATGTCTGACAAAAGGAGGGATTTGGAGAGCAACAGATGAGCAATGTAAAACGTTCACAATTAAAATTCACTATCTATCTAAATTATAAAAGTGCTAAATTACAAATTTTTAAACATGGAAGAAAAATGGATTACATTGAAATACACATCTCTATAGTGAAATTTGGGTTAACATAAGTATGACTCACACGTAGCATCAGATACGGACTAACATAAGCAATACCCACACGCATGCGCAGTTTGGTTGGCATAGGACACGCGGTGTGGATGTGCATAGGCTTCAGACCACAAGTAAACAAACATACATTGTCACCTCTGATTTGTTGATATGATGTAGAGGAGCTTTAAATAATGGGGATAGTCATCGTTTCTACAATATTGGCATGACAGTAGGAGGAACATCAAATGTTAGAGAATTGTGTTTGTCCGAGCGGTCTGAGGGAAAATATATTTCCTTCTCTGTGGCATGACTTAACATAAATAAAGCTCTCGCACATCATACATCTCTTTATCTATCGAAAATTCATTGCTTTACTTTCAGACCTGGACGAAATCTGAGATTAATGCTCTCAGGGATGCAAAATAATAAAATAAACATTATATACGATGAGTAGTCAGGAAAGAAAGTTGTGTTTATCAATGTGTATCATATAATGAATACAAAAATCAAAGAAGAAAAAATTCATTTAAACCCAGCAAATAAAAGAATCGCATTAAAAATATCTCACGTAAGTCAGCCAGTGTTTAAACCAGAATTAAAGAAATCCTCCACCAATCAATGAAGGCTTAACCATCAAATCCACCCGCCTACAGCGTGTACCGGAAGTTAAAATCACATCCGTCCAGCTGCTTAATGGCGGCCTCCAGACGTTCACTCTGGGCCACCGTCAGGTGATTCTTCCAGTCACCCACCTCACCTGCATATCAAATGTAATAAAAATAGCTATTAAATTCTGTATGTGCACCACAAAATCATCTTCCATCCCCCTCCTATAACCCTCCACCCAAGTCCATTATAAAAAGTCCATGCACATCAATAAATCCATCCATACCACCATAAAGAGGTCATCTACCCATCTGCCACCAAATAAGATAAAACATTCACGTATTTTTTTAAAATAATAATAATAGCAAGAACAACAGCAACAACAACAACAGCAATCACGGTCAAAATCTTACAAAAAGTGTTGCAACATCTAAGGGAGGTAGTACTGGTTTAAGAAGCAGAAACCCAGTCCTGCTGGGGTTATCATGGCTCATGATGGGGGAGAGTAACGGTTGTGGTGATACATTTAGAACAAGAAACAGTCGGTTTCGAGGATTTATCATAGGTCGACGCAGTGTCAGGTTTAATTCAATCCTCTCTAGAAAAAGACACGAGCAGACGTTGTTCCTTTTGTTGGAGGAAGGATCGCATGGCTAAAGTGTAGGTCTCCACCGCGTGTCCACGTGGGTCTGATCACGTGCAAAAATTATATATCAGCTCAGTATAACTTTTGACAAGATAAAAAAAATTGGCCTGAAGCCAAACATGCTTCCGTGAAGAATTGATGACGATGAGGACGAGATGATTGAAAGACAAAGAGGTAGCAGCTATACGTGCTTGTGATGGCAAAATCGAAAGTTTGTTTGTAGTAGAAGAACAAACCTTTTCGATAAATCTTCACTGGCTGGTTGTCAGGGCGTTTAAAGTGCGGAGACATTTCCTTCAGTGTTTCTGCTGCATGCTTTAACTTCTGGAAGCTGCAGGCATCAGCAATGGCGGCACACAGCTCCGGAGTGGCATTGACCCCGAGAAACTCTGACAGCTTCTTGACAGCGCTGACAGGGTCCTGGTCATGTGATTTTACTGTGATTGAGTGTGATTTTTCCTTCAACATCCCTAACTGGCCAACCGGCCACACAGCCAAACTACAGACCAACCGCCCTCCGTTCTCTCAATCACGTGGTTTCGTCACGTGTTTGTGATTAATCTCTTTGAAATATCTTTTTGTTGTGCTATTTTAAAATAGTAAATACATTTAATTACATTTAATAATCTTGTATATTTGTTATTAAATTTCCTTGTGCAGCTTAATTCTGTTTTCTTATATTAAAAGCGTGTTATCTTTATCAATTCGTTTGTATTTCATTTCTGGGAATAGTTACCTCTTTCATATCTTCATAAGATGTTTTAAAGGTCTCTAAATCCGGGTTTTCCTTCAGAAAAGTATCCCAGTCCTTCATATAGTTAAAATAGCTTCCAAGAATATCTGAAATCAAGAATGTAAAGTGTGAAGACGATGAAAGTTATCTTTTTCCAGTCACCCTATTCACTCTCTTTTTCTCCCTCCCCTCAGATTGCAAATATACATGCTGCAATTTAAAAACTGGACCAGAATAATATATTGTGAACAGTGACCAGGACGGTGTGTGATATGGAGAGAAGAGCGCAAAATAAATTTCACCAGGTGTGTCTCGCAAATAAAACTAAGTGTATCCATCCTAGAGACATACATCATGGAGACATACAACATACAACTCGGCACACAGCCCCAGCTACCACTCCAGCCACTACTGAAACCACTACTGTGGGAAACGAGCTTTGACGATGGTAGAGGAGCTGAGTTCACTTACACTGTCCTGTCAAAAATGGCTCCTCTATGTCCTGTAGGGTCAAGGACGATGACCCGGGCATTTGTCTAACGTGGAAGTACATTGATACGAAAAGATCCTTTAGGTTTCGGTAGACAAAGATGATCCTTCCTTTCTTGTCCTTGACCTGGCGGGGAAGCATGTTGACCGGCAGGTGCGTGTTGAGAACTCGGGGGGACGGGAGGGACTCGACGCCCTCCAGCTCCACCGCCTCCAGCATCACCGTCTCCTTCGCCTGCTTCCGGTACTCCACCTTGCCGGCCATCAGCATGCTGACCACTTCCCACGTCCAGTGGGTACCTGAGGTTTTAAAACAACAGTCACCTTCCTCTAGCCTCTCTCTCTTTCTTTATACGTTAATACTTACTCTACAACACAGGTATAAAAATGTGTCTATGATAGTGAGACAGAGGTGCTAAGGAAAAAATGGGTAATTTCGAAGTTTGCAGTTTGGAAAATGTCACCCAGTAGACAGGATGGAAAGAATGTCACCCTGTTTTATCAAGTATGTCAGAAGCATCCACACAATATTTAAAATAGGGTGAGCCACTTACTCTTGGCTGCTGACGTTTTCTTGTTGTTGAATTGTTCGTCCACCTTTCTTTCCCTTACCTTCTTTTGTCTTTCCATAATAAAAAACCCACACATACATAAACTCACACAACCACACATGTATACATATTGTCACATGTCCACACGAACAAACACCCATCCTTACACTACATCCCCCACACACCTCATTTTGTCTTCTCTGCAGCCTGAGCTCTCTTGTTCATTCCCAATTCTCCCTTCCCAATATTTTTTTTCACTCTATCTTTCTTTATCTATCTCCTCGCTGTTTGTGCTTCCTCCCTCATTGCCTAGCAACGCCTTCCTCCTCACATCTATGTCCCCCTTACTCTCTCACCTGATTTGCCGTAGGCACATATCAACACGTCGTCATCGCGAAGATCAAGTCCCCGGATGTAGTCAATCTGTTCTTTCATTGGTCGATTAGTTTCAAAGAATTTTGGAAACCAGATCCCCTCTACTTCTACCATTGGAGGACCTGGTGGTGTGTTGTTCCTAAGTTTTACACGGTCCTAACAAAAAATTGTGAGATGTCAGAATTTCATAAGATGTAAGAAAATAAAATAACATTATGTGCCCTGATACATTCTAGAAAAAGAAGAAAAAACATCATACATCAGAAAACTAAAAACTCTGTACCCCCTCTTTTCCCCATTTGCTGTGTAGTCACGTGGTGTAGGTTTTTAGTATGTTTCGCGCCGGTAGTGTTTGTAACAGTGAGTGAGGCTCAGCTCAACAAATCTCTTCATGTCTTCGATGTCAGATGAAGAAACATCGCTCAGGTTGTTGTGTCCGAGAAGCGATTTTTTGAGTACATTGTGGAGATAAAGTACGCACGACACGTTCGAATAAAGCAACAATCGGTTCACACACATCTTTGAACAAAGTTAATTCACTGTTTTTTGTTGCCATTATCTTTAGGATTTTAGTTGTCCCTTGACCGGCACCTGTCGTTTTGGGGATCAGTCCAGTCTTTGACCTTCGTAAGTCAGTTCTTCATCTGACCACTGAGGCATCCACTACCCTCGAAGGTGCCTTGGGGGATAGTCTTTGACAGGGTATCGTGCCGGGTCACATGACCAAAGACCAGCTTAGGTCGCTTGTCTGTTGAAAGTAGAGGTTCCTGGTGTCCTACGAGTGTGGCCATCTTGTTTCGTACAAAGTCGTTGGTTTTATGTTCTTTGTATGAGATCCGGAGCAAGACTTGTTCTCGAATGCCTGGATTCTTCTTTCCATTTCGGCGAGTAGAGTCCACGTGTCACATCCGTAGAGCAGGATCGGCACTAGCAGGGATTTGTACAGCTTGGACTTGGTAGTGAACCTTGTGTTATGGCTGTCAGATCCTATCCAGTCTAGCCATTGTCGCTGTTGCTGTCGCGATCCTGATGTGGATATTTATCGTTGATCTGCCGTTCTTGGAGAGGGTTACTCCCAAGTATTTGAAACTGCTGACCTCTTCGAGTTGTACTCCATTCATACACATCTCTGCTTTGCACCTGCCATTGATCATAACTTTGCTTTTTTCCCAAACTAAGTCCATCTGCATGTCGAAGAGAAAAGTCAGCAACAACACATTGTGTCCTGGTCCGTTTTCTTTTGCCAAGGATTGCATCTTTTCTTTGAAATCAGCTCATGCGTACAACGCTACTTTTAGAAATACTACAATTTTGTCACTTTTCTGTTTTCTCGATAAATCCACGTGCTTAAGAGAAAAAACATCAATATAATATTTCTCGTGTCTTTTGTCATAAAATATCACTGGAATATGTTTGGGGATACTTCAAGCTCTATTTCCACCGATTTGTCGCCGAGCGTTCATGTTGTCCTTTCAAGTGAAAGCAAACCAACCCACTACCACCACAAACACACACAAAGGAGGGTAGACAGACATCAGAGACAGATACATGTCACTCAAATCCTGTAAAACCATCTAAACAATTGTCGCTATCTTGCTACCTAAAACATTTGAAAAAGGAAAATAAATGCGAACTTATTCTGCTTCTAGAGTATACTTACCATTGTGAACACAGACAGCTGCTCTGTCAGTACAAGCGTGTAACGGTGCAGCTGACACACAGCTTACGCAGCCCTCGTCTTCCCTCGTTCAATGTCACTGTAACCTATTCCCGCGCTAGATTCCTCGAATACATTTCATAGCGTACATATGTGCAATTTCCAGCCGACGAGATTTATATGTTAAAGATTACTTTTTATTTTTCTGAGAAAACAGTGTTTGATAGAAGACACAGCCAGTTCTAGATTCTGTTAAATTTGTAAAAGGTCAACATTTAAACATCTCCACAGTGCAAATACTGACATGTGGTGCAAGTATATCTCTGGCAGTGTTGCATCATTCCACAATTTATAAAAATAGTATTGCGCCAGATTTAGCTACTACTCATTGCACGCACACACACATATGTAAGCACATACAAGAGTCCATCTGTTGACAAGTTCAAATTTTGACAGTCTCTGTTTTCATTTCAATCAACAACTCAGCAGCCATGTGCGCGTGTGACAGCAAAAATGTTAAAAAATATGCATAGGCCAGCAATTATAATAGCATAATTAAAATGTATAATAGGCTTCAATTATTATATTCTGCAGATTTATAAGATGTAGAGTTACGAGTAGTAAACATGTAGACACAAGATGTAGTTGTTTTTTGAGAGAGAGAGCATTAAAATCGTTGAACGCTGGAAGTTGAATATAAACATGATGGCTGTATCTAAACTGTACTATCCTGTCTAGAAAACAGCCATTTCTATTTTTAAAAAGATAACCGATAAATGTACATATGATCTAATTATCTATTCCACCCGCCTACAGCGTGTACCGGAAGTTAAAATCACATCCGTCCAGCTGTTCATTAATGGCGGCCTCCAGACATTCACTCTGGGCCACCGTCAGGTGATTCTTCCAGTCGCCCACCTCACCTGCACATCAAGTAATACAGTGAACTTGAAGGTAACACGTGATTTAAATCAGTAACGGCTCTACATTCTCTACATTAGTAACCACTGTAGAAAGTGTATCATAAGTACCTGAAACAGGGTGACAGTATATTCAACAAAATTTAAAACAAACAGTGCAGTTGTCGCAAAAAGGTTTTTGCCCCATCATCAATTAACAGTTCATGGATTTATCATTAAATGTCAGTTCAGAACATCTGTGTTACTTAGGCGACAAGACATCAAACTCCTTACTTGTACGAAAGAAGTTTACAAACTACATTAAATTACATAATCACGATTAACCAATCAACTTAAGTCACAGCAGCTAAGGTGATTCTTAGCAAACGACTTTTTCTAACTTTTTCACGCTAACTTTTATGCTCAGCAAATAAGTGAAAACAATTGAACAAAAAAAAAAAAAAAAAAAAACAACAACAACAACAACAAAAAAAAACAACAACAACAACAAAAAACCACAAACAAACAAACAAAAAAAAAAAAAAAAACAAAACCTAAATGCGTTTTGAGATGGTGTCTTTCACATTGAGTCGAGAACAAAAACAAAGTACGAGGACAACCATCCCTTCTGTCGAGTACAGCGGCAGACAATCAGCAGCGTCTAAGGGAATTAATCTCTTTTTGGAAGAAAGGAGTTTAGTCCTGCTAGGGTTATCTCAGCTGATTGCTGGAAAGCTGACTAAAGTGACATTCTCTTACCTAAATAAAGTGACATTCTTTTGTCTGACAAAACTAATCTTGATGTCTAAAGTGGGTGAGAGAGAGAGAGAGAGTAAAAGTGAGGTGTAATTGAGAACTGAGAAAGAGGAAGTGTCGGAAATATCAATGATGGTGGCAGTTACAAAGCTGATTATCAAGATGACGACGACCACGACGATTTGTGACAGGAGGTAGAAGCCGTAACAATGTTATGAAAAAAGTAATTGGAAAAGTGGATAATTTGCTTATTTATACGGTGGTGGCCAGAATGATGATGGTAGGACAAGAACTACAAACCTCTCCGGAATAGTTTGACTGGCGGATTGTCCGGGCGGCTGAAGTGTGGAGATATTTCCTTCATCGTCTCTGCTGCCTGCTTCAGCTTCTGAAAGCCGCACGCGTCAGCAATGGCTGCACACAGCTCCGGGGTGGACTGGACCCCGAGGAACTCGGACAACTTCTTGACGGAGCCCACGGGATCCTAGTCACGTAACAGAGTGAGCAGAGTGTGAGAGTTATGCTAGTGTACAATGGCGACTAGCCAGGAGGTCGAGTTTTGTTTGACCGTTCAAGCATCGAGCAAATAAATGACACACGAACAACCTATTGTCCATTCGCATCTTTTTCGTGTTCTAGTCGTGTTTATCCCATTTCTTGCTATAAAGAAACGATATACACATCTCCTGTCTTTTATGTTTATTAATGCATCTTGCTTCTTTGTTTGAAGTAGTTTAGTAGTGTCATCCAGCAACATAAATATATATATTCTATTCATGTTGAATATTTATTCTTATACACTATGCTTCCGTCATATGCTACAAATATTTTTATATTTTAATTAGAACAATCATAGCCAAACAGCTATGCGTAGGTCTACCTCTTTCATGTCCTCATAAGAAGCTTTGAAAATTGGCAAATCAGGGTTTTCTTTAATAAAAGCATCCCATTCCTTCATGTATTTGAAGAAGGTTCCAAATGGAGCTGAAATGAGAGAACACAAAATGTGAACACAAGTCCTTAAACTTGTAACATTAGATAAATGTCTGTCTGTCTGTCTGTCTGTCTGTCTGTCTGTCTGTCTGTCTGTCTGTCTGTCTGTCTGTCTGTCTGTCTGTCTGTCTGTCTGTCTGTCTGTCTGTCTGTCTGTCTGTCTGCCTGCCTGTCTGTCTGTCTGTCTTCATAACAAAGATTTCTACAAAAAATCCTCTTCTTTATCACACACACACACATTCATACTTATCTATGAGTGCTCTTCAGAGCAGGGTGGTCTAGTAAAAAAGTCACCTTTAAAGAAAACTTTGCTCTTGTCAACTTTACTTTATCGGCAAAGGCTCAGTACAAACACAGATTTGCAATGAGTACAAAGGAACCAAACAAGAACACACCATCTCATATCAAACTCTTTATGCTGCAGGATCACCGTGGCATGTATTTGTCACATTTCACGAGCATTATCAGCTGCCGACATCATGACATGCTACAACCTAAAGTAGTTGTACATGTTCCCTTTTTAAATTTATCTCTCATTAAAGATACTTATAGTTACTGCAAAACTTAAATCTCAGTTTGAGAAGATCTCTGTATTATGCACACTGTACTCGTATTTTTCAAGCAAAGAAACATTGGAATATCGCTAACATTTCTGTTAATATGATAGCTACATGAAATATAGCTATACAGTCTCCCACCTCTTGACTTCATTTAGTTTTTGGTTGGCTTAACACATCACGTGACATGGCAGCTACTCATGAAGTAGATGAAAGTTTAAGAGACAGAGCTAGAATTCCGAGTTAACCCTCGAGAGTATGGACAGCTACACAAAATGTCTGGGTATTAATTTTCACCTGAGTTCACTCACGTCTTTCTGTCGAGAAGGTCTCTTCTACTTCCTGAAGAGTCAAGGTCGAGCATCCGGGTGCTTGCCTGACGTGGAAGTAGAATGACACAACGATGTCCTTAGGGTTTCGGTAGACAAAGATGATTCTTCCTTTCTTGTCCTTCACCTGGCGAGGAAGCATGTTGACCGGCAGGTGCGTGTTGAGAACTCGGGGGGAGGGGAGGGACTCGACACCCTCCAGCTCCACCGCCTCCAGCATCACCGTCTCCTTCGCCTGCTTCCGGTACTCCACCTTGCCGGCCATCAGCATGCTGACCACTTCCCATGTCCAATGGGTACCTTGGGAAAAGTGAACTCCGTTTAAATTACCCGTCAGTCAGTTACCTTTCTCACTGCGCTCTCCTCTACATTTAACTGTCATTGGTGACCAATAGGCTTTGCCATCTTTAAATTTGACTTTTTCATTTTAGTTAATCATCGAAACGTCCTCCCTCCTCATCATCAATCTCGTATTCTCGTGTCGTCTGCTTATTGCTAAGTTTTGTTACTTACTTTCCGTACAGGATGTACATTCACTCTTTTGTTGCATCTCGTTTTTTTTGCCTCCTACCTCTCTCATTCTTTACTACACTCTTGTTCACTCTTCGTTCCGGGGACATTCTCCCGCGAACTCTTGTGCCTTGCAACTGCCATTTTCCCTTCTTCCCCACCCCCCACTCTCTAACTGTTTGTCCCCCCAGATTTTTCTCCTCCCTCTCTCACCTGCTTTGGCGTAGGCACATATCAGCACGTCGTCGTCGCGAAGATCAAGCGCCCGGATGTAGTCAATCTGTTCTTTCATTGGTCGATTAGTTTCAAAAGTTTTGGCAAACCAGATCCCCTCTACTTCTACGAGTGGAGGACCTGGAGGTGCTCCTCCTTCATTTTCTGTGCGCTCCTTTTGAGGAAAACACGTTGTTATCAGATGGTGTCTGTCTCTATTCATCAGTTTTCTGTCTTTGTGTCAATTACAATGTAGTTTTGCACACACACACACAGACACACTTACACACGCATTAAGAGCCACAAACAAACTTACTTTCGACATTATCGCTCAGCAGACGACCAGCGAATGACACGCAGAGTTACCTCGCCTTGCACGCCTGCGGCCCGTGAGTCAGCAAAATGCCTTTTTGAACCTGTACCAGCTGTTTCTGATGGGTATGTGCTGATTACTGACCTTTATACGCACCACACATCGACTAGAACCACATCTCTACTCAGTCACTCCGACATGCAATAACGGTTTAGTGCAGTTGTGTTGGTCCGAGGAAAGTGTGAGGCCCCGAGGACACGTACTTGTGTACAAGTAAACATGATGTGTGTCCGTGTGTGCGCGTGTACATGTGTGTGTGTGTCGGGGTGAGGGAGTTTCTGTTCCACCCCCTCCCTTGCACTGCGTTCATCTCCGCTTCATCATTCCTCTCCCTACGAGATGTGAAAGCACTCACAAACGATGGAAGAGTTAAATACAGAGATCAGATACATCTCCTTCACAACTTCTATAAAATATCGAAGCAAAGCTCTCAATGTTCTGCTCCATAAAACATTTCAAAAGAAATATGTAACTGCTTCTACTCGAAGAGTATGCTTACCATTTGGAACAGCCAGCCTGCTGTGGTCAGTACAAGTGTACTATACCAGTGCAGCTGACACACATACACAGGGCCGCCACCCTCGTCGTCCCTCGTTTAGTGTCATTTCCACCTAATCTCGCCCTGGATTCCTCCAACAGATAATTTCCAGCCGACACTTTCTGTCCTAGTTTAATGAAATGCGTAGAAGGAGCTGCTTATTTGATTGTCCAATGGCTCTTTCAAATACAGCATCATCGCAAATCGAAAAGCAAACAGGTATAGTGCTTAATAAATTTTAAAAAAAACATACTCTGGCATCACTGAAGTCACTTAGAAGTTTCACCTTTGTGGTATAACATAACTTCAGGCTTAGTAAGTTTTCCAGCATCATCGACTGGCTCATAGTCTGAATAAACCCGAGGTTGAGAACTTCGCCCTCTTCTTGGGCAACGATTTTACACAAAACCCAGTCATTTACAGATTGTTACATTTGTAAAAGGCCAAAATAAAAACAGATCTTAGAGCAAGTGCTGATATGTGGTGCAAGTATATCTCATAATTCTGGCAGATTGTTAACTATTCCAGATTTTTATTTATTTTTTTTATTATTATTATAGCGCACCAAAGATACGCAAGCACACGCAAAAGTCTGTTAACAAGCTCAAATGTTGACAGTGTGTTCCTTTTAATCAACAACTCATGTTGGCGTGTGACAGAAAATGTTAAAAGGCATGCATAGGGTAGCAAATATAATAGGTTTCCAATTATTATATTCTGGATATTTGTAGATTCCGCAGACTTACTACAGTAAACATGCAGTCACAAAATGTGATTGCTCAGTCAGCATTACCCATCGAGAAATCAGTCAATGAGTAAGCCTAAAACATACACGCGCGCGCACACACACACAAATAAAACTAACATTCCTTCACACTCTAGTTTGTGTTCAGGCAGTAGTCACTGGAAACATTTACTGATCTGTTTAAGATGTCAAGCGATTTTTTTTTTAACCAATAAATTAACGCAGGGTCAAACCACGGAATCCATCCTCCCACAGCGTGTACCGGAAGTTAAAATCACACCCGTCCAGCTGTTGCTTAATGGCGGCGTCCAGACGTTCACTCTGGGCCACCGTCAGGTGATTCTTCCAGTCGCCCACCTCACCTGCACCAAACAAAATAAAGTTAGTCCAGACTTAGGTGAAACGACATCACACTCCTTACCTGCCGGAAAGGAGGAGCAAACAAACTACTTCACATTACCAAATCACGATTAACCAATCAAATGTAGGTGCTTACAAAAACTGACGATAAAGATGACGACGACCACGACGATTTGTGGCAGGAGGTGGAGGCTGTAACACAGGGGAAATGAGGTGGGTGGGTGATGATTAATTTCTGTGGCGATGGTTATCAAGATGATGGTAGGAAAGGAACTACAAACCTCTCCGGAACATTTGGACTGGCAGGTTGTCCGGGCGGCTGAAGTGTGGAGATATTTCCTTCATTGTCTCTGCTGCGTGCTTCAGCTTCTGAAAGCCGCACGCGTCAGCAATGGCTGCACACAGCTCCGGGGTGGACTGGACCCCGAGGAACTCGGACAGCTTTCTGACGGAGCCCACGGGATCCTAGTCACGTGACAGAGTCAGCAGGGAGTGAGAGTTAAGCTATTGTGCAATGACGACTAATCAAGAGGTCGACTTTTGTTTGACCTTTCAAGCATCAAAAAAAATAAATAAATAAATAAATAAATAAACGATATACAAACAACCTATTGTCCATTCGCATCTTTTTCATGTTCTAGTCGTTTTTATCCCATTTCATGCTAATAAGACGAGAAATATGTGTACACAAACAACCTACTGTCCATTCTCTTCTGTTTTGTGTACTAGTCCTGTCTGTGACATTACATATATATATATGCATCCGGTATTGTATGCTTATTATCGAGTCTTGCTTTCTTTTATCGTGTCCGCTAACGAATATAGCTTCTATTATTATAAGTTATACTTCTGCGGCATATGCTACTAATATTTTTATATATATTTATAACAATCATAGCCCAACAGCTATGGGTAGATATATCTACCTCTTTCATGTCCTCATAAGAAGCTTTGAAAATTGACAAATCAGGGTTTTCTTTAATAAAAGCATCCCATTCCTTCATGTAGTTGAAGAAACTTCCAAATGGAGCTGAAATGAGAGAACAAACTGTGAGCAGAAATCCTTAGAATTGTAATATACGATAAACATCCATTTACCTAGCTATCTATCTCACTTTAAAACGAACCTTTCCTAAGAAACATATCTCTTCTACACACACACAGACACAAACATATTCACAGTAAGCTCTAGAGAGCCCTTAAGAGCAGTGTTGTCAGATAAAGAAGCCTCAAGACAACCTTTGCTCTACTTTATCGAGATAGGTTGAGTACAAACACAGACTTGTAGTCAGTACGAAGGAGCCAAACTAGAACACATCATCTCATATCAAACTCTTTATGTTTCAGACCGTGGCATGTATTTTTTACATTTTACAAGCATTATCAACTACCGACAGCTTGACACGACCTGCATGTTCTCTTTTTAAATTTATATGTCATGAAAGATGTTTATAGTTACTGCAAGATAGTCTTTAGACTAGTTTGTAAAGACCTCAAGATGAGCTTGGTCCACTAGTTTTATACTTCCGTTATGTTGGACATTTTGTGCACCTACTCTTCGAGCAAAGAAACATGTGAACATTTCTGTTAATACGATAGCTACATACAAAATATAGTTTACACGGTCGCACACCGCTTGCCCTCGTTTCGTTTTTGGTTGGTTCAACATGTCAAATGACATGGCAGCTGATCATGAAGTAGATGAGCATTTGAGAGTTAGAATTATCTCGAATTTTTCCCGTCTTAACCCTCAAGCGTATGGATAGCTACACAAACAGTCCGGATATTAATTTTTATTTTACTTACTCCATCCTGTCAAGAAGGCCTCTTCCAACTCCTGAAGAGCCAAGTCCGAAGATCCGGGCATTTGCTTGATGTGAAAGTACAGGGACACCAGGAGGTCCTTTGGGTTTCGGTAGACAAAGATGATTCTTCCTTTCTTGTCCTTCACCTGGCGGGGAAGCATGTTGACCGGCAGGTGCGTGTTGAGAACTCGGGGGGAGGGGAGGGACTCGACACCCTCCAGCTCCACCACCTCCAGCATCACCGTCTCCTTCGACTGCTTCCGGTACTCCACCTTGCCGGCCATCAGCATGCTGACCACCTCCCACGTCCAGTGGGTACCTTGGGAAAGCAAACTCAATTTAAATGACCCGTCACTCACTTCCTACGCCACTGTCTACTGAAAGTATATTCCAAAATAACTTTTTTTCTTACTACAACCTTGTTTTAAAATATTTCTCCCTTTTATTAAATTTCGGACCTTGAATAACTGATTTTCAGTGAATCAATGTAGGCATACTGAGATGCCTTGAAATGAAAGGTTCTGTAAACTCTGTAACATTAAGGATGTAGCAGGTGAATTCTATTATCTATTTAATTGTACAAAAACTTGCTGACCACATTGTTTTAACACACTTTTTCACACTCTTTCCCGTGGACCTTCTCTCGCGAAATCTCGTACCCTATCCCTCCCGTCTTCCCTTTTCCCCTCCTTTCTGTTTGCGTCCCCAGATTTTTCTCCTCCCTCTCTCACCTGCTTTGGCATAGGCACATATCAACACGTCGTCGTCGCGAAGATCAAGTCCCCGGATGTAGTCAATCTGTTCTTTCATTGGTCGATTAGTTTCAAAGAATTTTGGAAACCAGATCCCCTCTACTTCTACCAGTGGAGGACCTGGAGGTGCTCTTCCTTCATTTCCTACTTGTTCCTTTTAAGAACAAAAACATTGTTGTCACGTGCTATCTCTCTGTCCATCAATTTTTCTGTCTTTCTGTCAGTCAGAATGTTATTTTGCTCTAAAGCACTCACAATCGTGCTTTTTTGCACACACACACACACGAACAGAGACACTCTGAGAGACACAAGCTAATGACAAACTTGTGACATTATAATCAACCTGACAATGTCTGACATCAGCCTTACATCATGACCGGGATAATGAAACCCTTGAGTCCATCGTCTGCGTCCTGCTGTCTTCCTATAAACCCTGGCAGTGCAGGGTGCATCTCAGTAGTTCATAATTAGAAGGCTATACCTTCATTTACCTGGATCAAACCCAATAACAGGTGTGTGGAAATCAAATGAAGTCAGTTACATACTTTCTACTTACCATAATTGTTCTAGAAGCGAAGGAGATTTTACAGGTTTGTAACGACAGCTGATGCAGATAGTATCACCAGGTCTTGATAATTTTTTTGTCACCAAGTCCTACACGCGTTCACAGCAATCCCGAAGAGGTCAAACAGCTGACACGTGAATGTGACCTTTGTCCTCAGGCAGGTGAGGGAGCGATAAAGGTCACTCCGTTTAGTTTGTCACGGAATGGTCGGGACCTTTAGTCTCTCACACACTCACGTGAGAAGCTGTTGCTACATCAGTCGGCTATAACTGGAGGAAAGTTCATGAGCTCGGTGTTCTTGTTCTTGCCTGCTCGCAATTTTGAGCACCTGCACACCTGTTACACACCTTCAGTTGACTGGTCACGTGGTCAGCGGGCTGTGCGTATCTACTTCCTGTAGAGCTTATTTTCTAACAGACATCCTCCGACCTATAGTTGAGTGCTGCTTTCAATCTCAAAGCTAATTCGCTCAGCAGACGACAGACCGCGCAAACATTTGCCGGAGAGCAAGCATATAGAGTTACCTCGCCTGTCTACATATCATGCCTGCAGCCATGAATCAGCAAAATGTCTGTCCCCAACCTCCTATCACAGATTAATGACTTTTTTGCACTGATAAGCGATCAGAGCCGCAGATATACTCCGTTCACGACCCCACATTACAGGAATGTAGGTCCGTGACTCGGGTATCCAGGGATGTAATAACAGTTGTGTACAGAGAGCTAGGGAGACCAGGGACATGGGTCTGACTTCCCAGCAAACACACCAAGATTGGCCAAAGATTGGTGATTCATTGGCTGCAATATTCGACGACGATGGAAATGAAAATTAGCCCCACACTTTACCCAAGATTTACCCAGGGTTGGTCTTCGTGACTTTTACTAAATCGTTAACAGCGCCTTCCCATGCTTCCAGCTGCGCTTCAGGGGTTGTAACTCTCTTGCAAGTGAATATTTAGGGGGAGTAACTCCTAGTCATGTATGCAAGATAGCCCTGAGTGACTGGCCTTGTCATCTGTCCTGTCAACCACCGGAACCAGTCAATGGCACAAATGAAGGATAAATGAATGAACCAAAAAATGTTATTGATTACTAACGGGATAAACAGAAAATCCTGTTATGTAATATTGTATGAGATAATAGTGTAGTACTGTAGGTGATAAGGATGAGACATTTTGAAGGAAACTGACGTGTAAGAGGTGTAATATTTTAAGCGATAATTTGCAATATTTTGAGTAATAATAATAAAACATTTTATGTTATAATGATGTAGTTACATGGCCATGGAGGAATATTTTAAGGAATAATAATTTCAAATTTGCTATTTAATAATTATGAACACGTCTTTCATTGAAAAAATGTTAGATGCCACTGCATGATGATGAAAGTGATACATCTGGGGATCCCAAGATGAAGTCACGTGACTACAGTTGATAGCGGAAACGGAAGTCGCATCCGTCCAGCTGCTGAATGGCGGCGTCAAAGCGTTCGCTCTGTGCCACAGTCAAGTAGTTCTTCCAGTCGCCCACCTCACCTGTAGAGTAAAGATGAAACCGCCTGATGACCATATCATCGCTGTTGCTAGAAGACATGCGCACTGCACACCATGGAGCCTACAAGGTGGACAGGCATCGCAAGTAAAAATACTATAAAGTATCATAGTTTAGAAAATGAACTTCCCTTTTATTTTCATCATTTGTCACGACAATTATTTACATTAAAGCTTATAAAAGTAAATGGGACATCAGTGCATTGTCCAGTATGTTGTAAACTTGTGGCCTTATCTCAAGGTCCCCATCAACAGACCCTGACAGTCTAGTTTCAAGACTTCTAAGGAAGTGAAGAGAAAACATGGCGTGGATGGTTACTGAGGACGGAAGTGTGAGAGGAAGGCGAAGATGGTTCACTAAAGGTAGAGAAGTGTATGCAGGACAGAAGCATCGCACCTTTGCGAAAAATCGTCCCCGTGGACATGTTTGTGCGAATATAAAAATCTGAATTCTCTTTGTATGTCTCTCCAAAATGCTTTAGCTTCTGGAAGCCACAGGCATCTGCAATCTCAGTGCACAATGTCGGTGTCACGGCAACTCCAAGGAACTCAGCATATCTTCCCACTGCAGCCACCGGGTCCTGGGAATTTTAGGAATTTCTATTAAGACATCAGTTTTCAAGTCATCTACTAAACAATCTTTATTAATCAAACTTTCATGAATTGCCTAAATTTTTTCTTAACTTTTTCTCCTTGTTTGTATTATATCTGCATGTCAAACACATCTTGAAAGAGAGGGCTACATTATCTGTGTGTGACTTTATGTGTTCTTCACGGGCATGAGACATTCTTATCCATTGCTTGAATGTTTTCGACTGTTTCTTTTTTTTTTTTTGGAGGGGGGGGCTGTTTAGTGCTTGTGTCTTACCTCTTTCATGTCCTCAAAAGATATTTTCATGATCTTAAGTTGGGGATTCTTCTTAGTAAACTCGTCCATTTCCTTCATGTAACGAAAATAGTCTCCAGTTACAGCTGCAACAATCGTTTGTACAGTGAAACCTCGGTTAGCGAACGCCTCGGATAGCGAATATTTCGGTTAACGAACAAAAATTTCGATAAAAGTTTGTCTCGGATAGCGAACAAAATTTCGGATAACGAACAGCCACGTGAACAACACGTGACCGACCAGCATGTCATCATTCGCGCTCGAGACACAGTTACGATCGGTCGTTCCTTATCTATGCGCATCCCTCGTATTTAGTGATTTTTGTGCTTTATTTTAGTAAGATAATCCTCAATAATGGCTCCAAAGAAGATTAAAAGCAATTAATAGAGTGAGGTAATGACAAGGAAGCGGCCAACAAATGAATTGAAAAAGGAAATGATTTCAAAGTATGAAGGTGGCATGCGTCTGTCGGATATGTGATGTCGTATTATCGAAGAGTTTTACAAAAATGGCAGAAGGAACAGACACTGGACAAGTTTTCTCCTTTAACCTCAAAGCTACAGAAAAGGAAGTCACCCCGATTTTACAATGTCACGCGTGCTCATGGAGGGGGAATCAAAGCACTAATTCCACTCCTTCCTCCCCACACCTGCTTCCAACCACGCCGTCAAAACGGCAAGTTTTCTGATGTTTAAATGCTTTCGTTAATGTTTTTATGTTTATTTAACTCCATTTATATTGTATTATAACTGTTCTCATTAAAACAAATACCTATATAGCCTGTAACTTTCAAATATTAGCGAGTCAACAGTGGCTGGGAACCAATTAAATCTATTTCCTTTATTTCTTATGGAAAACATTGTTTCGGATAACGAACATTTCGGATAACGAACAGCTTTCGAGAACGGATTAAGTTCGTTAACCGAGGTTCCACTGTACTGTCATTAAGCAAAGGGCCTATCTGATCTCACAGTGTTAGTAAGTGAGAAACAGTAGCGAAGGCTTTATGACGGCAAGGCAGCCAACCCTGTAAACATGCCACTTGCGAGAAAAAACAGCATGACTAAGACGAGAGCTGAACCCAGGACAAATAACCCTCACCACATATTTATATTACTGGACTGCTGGCAGACGATTTTTTCAAGGTAACTACTAAAACGAGGGTGAAATTGATTGTAGACAGACATATGATGTCATCTTAGGAGTAGGAATAGGAGCAGATGTAGTAACTGTTGTTTTCTTACTTCGCCCCGTCATGAAGAGTTGCTCTAGATTCTGAAGTGTCACAGGATATGCTTGATTAAAGTGAAAGTACATAGATATGAAGATATCCTTCGGGTTCCTGTAGACGAAGACGATCCTTCCTTTTTTGTCCTGGAGCTGGCGGGGCAGCATTCTGGCCGGCAGGTGAGAGTTTAAAACCCTCGGGGACGGGAGGGCCTCGATGGTCTCCACCTCTGTCACCTCCAGCATCATCGTCTCCTTCTTCTGCTTCTGATACTCAGCCTTGCCGGACAACAACATGTTGACTACTTCCCAAGTCCAGTGGGTACCTGAGACACGCAGAAGTTTTGTTACTCTTTTTTTTTTTACATCTGATCCTGTTTCTTCCCATCTCTATTTGCTGTATTTGTCTGTACATATCTGTATATATTGCATTCAGTAATTACTACATAACTGGCTAATCTAACTCTGTAATGCTTTGACACTTTGAACCCGATGTCATGAAAATAAAAATTGAAACTCACTTACTCACCTGACTTGGCAAATGCACATATGAAGACATCGTCATCGCGGACATCAAGTGCCCGGATGCGGTCGATGTGTTCCTTCATTGGGCGATTTGATTCGAAATTTTTTGGGAACACGACTCCGTCCACTTCTACAATTTCGCCAGGGGACTCGTTGTCGCCTAAATGTTCGCCTTCCTGTTAGAGAGGTCAACTGTTAGCATAAAATATGTTAGCTTATTATTTATGTTGTTTCGATTGGCGATGTACCCGAAGACAATACTAAGTATAAACAGGTCAGAAATTTTCGTCATAACCAGCTTTACCTGTTTTCTTTTGCTTATTTTTAATCTTGCCTTGCAAATCCTGATTCGAATGGACTATTGGACCTAACCAGACAGTAACCAAGAGCTGAGGTAGGATACCGAATTTTTGCATCTACTTTTACATTTACATTTGCATCCAATAAGTGATGCTGCCCTTAAATTTAACTCCCAAATCGTATGAGCACTGGTATGAATGGAAAAAAATATGGAATGTTGATAAAACCTACCCAACGGTTGCAACACTACAACATATGAGGCAACTTTTTTAAAGTCCACATAAATTTGCTTGATGTGAAAGGGTTAAGGATTCAAAAGAATCGTACTCAATCCTTTTGACTAGCCCTGTCAGCTCCGTCTGAATGAGGTGCAGTCTGGCCCTCGTTAGCCAGCACTTGTTGCAATAATGTTTCCCGGATCGCTTATCAGACCTACTGGAATGTTTCTTTTACACACCTTCATCCTGTTTCATGTTCCCACGACACGCCTCTACCCAAGAACTTCTTCTAAACATTATTTAACTCAGAAGTGGTTTGTCCTGAAACTAACCCTAACGCACTGATTTGCAGTGGAGCGGAAGTAAAGAAGCGAAAATAGAAGAGAATAAAGGGATGAGAAAGACCAGGTTATTTCTCTCAAAGCAAGATGGATCTTTGTTTCTCCAACGAGCACTAACCAAAAGTTACATGACTACTTTATTTGCCAGTCAGTGTGCTATGAAAAAGTAAATTATTAATATATGATAAATTTTAATTATAATAATAATTTAAAAATTTTTTTGTTCATATAGAAATTAGATATAATATTTGGGCGGAATGACACGTGTACCTTTGGCCATTGTACGTGTGTGGCTATGCTGGAATGACAAAACATTGAAATACATCAACACACAATTCTTACATTCAGGACCTTCAAACTACTTTCCCAGATTCTTTCAACATTATCATCGTTGATTTTAGCCACTGCACGCTGAGGAAAACACTATCAACACTTTAATTATGTGTGCAAATCGCGAGGGCAAGACACTTGACCTGCTTGACACCGAAGTGAAGGACGCGTGTGTCAAAGGTGAACCGCCCATAAAGAAATGAGTGGATCAGTGGGACAAAGGCTGTGCTTGCTCGCTACAAGAATGTTTCGAAGCCATGGACTGGAATGCGTTTGTTGACACTATGTCCGATGTTGTCCACTGTGTAACTATTTCCATTTCTGTGAAGACGCGATGTGACAAAGAAACCCACCAGAGTTTATCCCACAGTTTATTAAGATGGTACTAAACAAAAAGAAGTAGGTTTCAGAGGCGGAGATAGGAAGACACTAGAGGCAGTGGAGAAAGAACTCAAGATGGCCATCAAGGAAGGGAAGGAAAATATAAACGGGAGGTCAAGGAGAATTTCCAAAAGCACAATATGAACAAAGACAATTTTCTGAAAGGATTGATAAAGATATTTTGTATTTGTACGTATGTGCGTGTGTGGTGGCTATGTTGGAATGGCAGAACGACGGAGCCTAATTCGTTAACCTTTTGCACCTGCCGAAAGCTCGAGTAAGAATACAAAAAAAATATTCATCGTCTACTCACCATTGGGAAAAGACAATACAAACTGCTTTTTAAACACAGCTAAAGCTGTTTGTATACTGTGTTCTTCTGACAAGATGGAAGACATATACTGAAGCCAAAGTTCTCTGGTGAAGTGACTCGACATTAAAAAACTAGCTAACCTTACTTTACATAACCTGCACCACAGGCCTTGACCTAGTGAAGCGACCTGCTGTCTTGCATGCAGCCATTCAGTCATGTGCAATGAGGGTGATTATCACTTTCACTGCAGACAAAAGGAAATTTTTATCTAACCCGACACTAAATCTTCTGTAACTTTTCAGTTTTGTCACATGTCAACATTCTTTGTGCAGTCCTCGACCGTTAATTGTACTTTTGTGGAGGACGAGAAAAATTGGTGGTTGAATTTGGTTGCGTAACCATGAAACGAAGAAAACTACTTCAAGTGGAAGATGATGTCAACACTTTCTTTCATCGTTCCATGTTTTTTGTTTCTTTGTGTGTGTGTGTGTGTTGCACTATAAGTAGCCATTTCTCCGACATAGAGCAATCAGCTATACAGCCATCAAAATAAGCCCTCTTAAACAAACAGGGTTGAGAAAATGATAGTTACAGGTTAGGACGACCTGTCAAAGACAATTCTATGTAAAATCCAAACTTTACATGTTAGATGCTGTTTCCAGCAGAGGGAAAAACTGAACAGGTGCAACCCTACCTACAAATAGACTGGGAGAGCAGTGACCTCTACACGCCAACGGCCCCTACCCCAGGGTGTCAAGTTGATAACACTCGGTGTCACGATCTGAGTTGGTACTTGAGATTACCTGGATATTCTGACAGTTTGTAGGAACACTCAGAGGTACACATGTGCAGACAATGTTTAGAGATGTATAGGAAAATGAATGTTGTTTATTACTAACGAAATAAGCAGAAAATCTTATTGTGCATCTTATTACATTGGTTCGTGCTTATGCTTGTGTCCAGGTACTCGCTTATCGGTAGACGAACCGCCTTCGCCTACAATCACAGAAATGAGCATCTTTCATCACCTGACAACTCAGTCACCTAACGGTCTAGTTGCAGTGTCTAACATCTAGCCGACACTGATATTGTGTCTGATACTAACCCCTATATTCTAGTGACATTTGGCGAGCATTTTAATATGTTCTCGCAAAGATCATCATTCACAGCACCAATGACTATATGATGTCAATGAACTAAAAGTGCAAAATGAAATATGAAAATTTCTAATTCTTTAGAAAAGTTATTTTACATTTATTATTTCAAAGATTTACTGCCCATGAAACTGTTTTCCCTGAACACGTTTTTTGTTGAAAAATTGTTAGATTGTTGACGATGTAAGTGATGTATCTCTATCTGGGGATCCCGAGATGAAGTCACGTGACTACAGTTGATAGCGGAAGCGGAAGTCGCATCCGTCCAGCTGCTGAATGGCGGCGTCAAAGCGTTCGCTCTGTGCCACAGTCAAGTAGTTCTTCCAGTCGCCCACCTCACCTGTAGAGTAAAGATGAAACCGCCTGATGACCATATCATCGCTGTTGCTAGAAGACATGCGCACTGCACACCATGGAGCCTACAAGGTGGACAGGAATCGAAAATACGAAGAGTACGAATAAAGTGACAGTTTAGAAAAGGAATTTCCCTTTTATTTCCACCATTTATGTCAGATGGTTCGCTAAAGGTAAAGAACTATTAACAGGAATGAAGCATCGCACCTTTGCGGAAGATCGTGACGGGGGATATATTTGTGCGAATATAAAAATCTGAACTCTCTTTGTATGTCTCTCCGAAATGCTTTAGCTTCTGGAAGCCACAGGCATCTGCAATCTCAGTGCACAATGTTGGTGTCACGGCAACTCCAAGGAACTCAGCATATCTTCCCACTGCTGCCACCAGGTCCTGGAAAAAATAGGAATTTTTATTAAGACATAGACAAATTTTCAAGTCATCTATTAAAGGTGTATGCATGTATGACAGAATGACTTCAACTCTTCTCGGATCTGATCCATTTTTATCTATTGCTCGATTTTTTTTTGGTCTTTTTTCGGTGGTATGGGTTGTTCTGTGTTTGTCTTACCTCCTTCATGTCCTCAAAAGATACTTTGAAGATGTTAAGTTGGGGATTCTCTTTAATGAACGCATCCACCTCCTTCATGTAGCGAAAATAGTCTCCTGTTACTGCTGTAACAATCGTTTGTACTGTCGTGAAGCAAAATATCTACCTGGTATCACAGTGTGAGTGAGTGAGTGGGTGGGTGGGTGAGGGAGTGAGTGAGTAAGTGAGTGAGAGATGTGAATGATGGTGAATAAATCTTAAAGATGGAGTTGATGTCTACTGATTAGAGATTCTGGTATGACTTCATGTACGTAATGCGCCTCAAGATGCTATTAACATATCTTTATACACACATGTTGAGACATACATAAATGATACAGCTGGATTAAAAAAAATGAAAAAGTGTGAAATTGATTGCAGACAGACATGTGGCATCATATTCAGAATAGGTGTAGCTCTGTAGTAATTCTAATTTCCTCACTCCGGCCCGTCATGAAGAGTTCCTCGAGGTCCTTAATTGTCGAGGCAAGTTTTGCTTGACTAAGGTGGAAGTACATGGACACGAAGAGATCTTTTGGGTTTCGGTAGACGAAGACGATCCTTCCCTTGTTGTCCATGAGCTGGCGGGGCAGCATCCTGACCGGCAGGTGAGTGTTTAAAACCCTCGGGGACGGGAGGGCCTCGATGGTCTCGACCGCCGTCACCTCCAGCATCATCGTCTCCTTCTTCTGCTTCTGATACTCAGCCTTGCCGGACATCAGCATGTTCAGCACTTCCCACGTCCAGTGGGTACCTGAGACACAGCAGTTGTATCCCTTTGTTACTCTTTTGCTTACATCGGCTCCTGTTGCGCCCCATCTCTATTCGTTGTGTGATGTATTTGTCTGTACACACCTGCACGTATCTCATCCATTTATTACAACGTAACTAGCTAATAACTTTTAAGATTTACTCTGTAAAAAAAAGGTTTGGACGCTTCGAACCCGATTTTTTGAAAGTAAAAATCTCACTGATTGACTGAGACTCACTCACTCACTCACTTACTCACCTGACTTGGCAAATGCACATATGAAGACATCGTCATCGCGGACATCAAGTGCCCGGATGCGGTCGATGTGTTCCTTCATTGGGCGATTTGATACGAAAATCTTTGGGAGAAGGATTCCGTCCACTTCTACACATTCTTCTCCCGGGGATCCGTTGTCGCCCAAATGTTCGCCTTCCTGTTAAAGAAGACGACTGCTTGTACACAGCATTTCAGCTTTTCACTTGTCTCTTCAATTGTCCAAAGCCCTCAATACGAGAGATAAAATAAAAATGTCAGAAATGTTTTTATAACCAACATCTCCCTTTCAGTTTTATTTTTATTTATTTTCTTTTGCTTTTGGATCTTAATTGTTAATCCTGACTGTAATGGACTATATGTAGGACTTAGACAACAACCCAAAGCTGAGGATAGTTCTAAATCTTTGACATCTGCTTTTATTTCTACATTTTGACATCTACATTCCTATATAGTTGTCCTGAAATTTAACTCCCAAATCGTATGAGCACTCTTAAGAATGGGTAAAATGTTGATAGAACCTACCCCACGGTTGCAACACGCACATATTAAGCAACATTTATTTTATTTAGGTCCACATGCGTGTGTCTGCCATTGGACACGTGACACGCCTCCACCCAAGGACATCTTTTCAACATTCTTTCGCTCAGAAGTGGTTCGCACTGAAACTAAACCTGATGCACTGGCTCTAAGTGCAGCGGGAGGAAAGGGAGGAGAACCAAAACACAGTCCCTTTTGAGCACCTGTTAGCTCCTCAGGTGTTTGCTCCTGTCAAACATGGACGCCCTCTCCGTGTTGTGAAGCTCAATAGTCTGCTTGTTCGTGCAGTCGACTGTGGAGTAGAAGGCTACTCGCTACTCTTTTGTCGGTTTCCCATTCGTCTAGAAAGCTGATAAAGAAACAAGCCACCTTCATTCTAGTCTGCTGCAACAGACTAGTCACCCCCACGATCAGCATGTCACGTGGGTAAACGGAGCTAAACCAGGATACGTTTCTTTTGACAGACGGATCTTAATTTGGCAAATAAGAATTTGTGTACACATTACACAGATCCAATATGCATAGTGTCATGGAGATTGTGATATAGGTTTAATAAGGAACGACCAAAAATCAGCTCAGTTAAATTTTTTTTAACCATAGTGTTTCTTGCGAGCCCTTGGTCAAGTCATCTGCAATCTGCAGCCCGCATATCAAACATACAAGCCAGAATACACTCCATTGCATTACAATTCCAAATGACAATCCAACAGACGATACCAGTCCCACTGGATGAATGACCCCAGCACATGCAAAAGTTCACTGATCAACAAAGGTCAAGCGGACATGGAGCTCACACGATTGTTCCGATCGTGAAGTCTGCATGTTGACAAACAACCAAAGCCACCGAAACAACAGAAGCTCCACATTTCACACATAAATAATCACTTCCAACACGAGGTAGACTCCAGACAAAAATACCACAGAGCTTTGCGCCCTCTAGCCAGTCAGACAAACAAACATCACTCTATATCATGATGATACACTTTAATTACACTAATAACATCTAGCCCCTCGCGACTTTGAAATACGTTTGTTTGTTTATTGTATGAAATATAGAGATAGTAGAAATTAAATATAATAACTCTCAACGACAATGGCTTTTTGAAGCAATGGCCTCATTAAAGTTAAAAGAATGTACATGCATTTAACACTTCTTTCTGACGATGACAAATAAAAGACAGAAATAAGTGTCTGATGAACATTAACAAAACCCACCCACAGGTGAGCTCATAACACACATGATCGTTGGATTCGCTCGCGCACGATTTAAAGTTTATTTCAATTATTTACCCATTCTAAAAACCTTGTTTTGGATACTGTGTATTTTCGTAAATCAAGACATCTAACTCAAGTGAGCTTTACATAACATAGAAACAGATGAACACCACACGTCTGTACCTGTGATGCTGCAATGACAAAACGATGGATCCAAAGTCATTAAAAGGTCTACACAATCTTTCACATTTGCCCAAAGCTCGAATAAGAATGCAGAAAAAAATGTTCATCATCTACTCACCATTGGGAAAAGACAATACAGGTTGGTTTTTAAACACAGCTAAAATTGTTTTTCATACAGAGTTGGTCTGACGAGATGGAAGACATATACTGAAGCCAAAGTTCTCTGGTGAAGTGACTCGTTAAAAAAAAAAAAACCAGCTTACCTTACTTTATTTACATAACCTGCACCCCAGGCCTTGACCTTGTGAAGCGACTTGTATTCGTACTACACAAAATTGTATTTTTAAAGAGGACAGGAGAAAATTATTGGTTGTAGTTGGTTGCGCAACCGTCACACGAAGAAGACTACTTCAAGTGGAAGAGGATGAGTCAACACCACCCACTGCAGGCCGTGTGTCCCCACCTGCCTTGGGCTTTCTTTCATCGTTCCACGAGTCAAAGGAAAGTCGTTCGTTGGCTTTTTTGTATGTAGTGAATTATAAGCATCTATTCCTCCGACATAGAGAAACCCACTTTGCAGCCATCAAAATAAACCCTCAACAAACAGGGTTTAGAAAGTAACAGTTACAGATACTTATTGGACGACCTGTCAAAGACAGTTAATACAAGAATAAACTTTACATGTTAGGTGCTGTGCTGAACAGAGAGGGGAACAACTGTACTTCCAAAAGCGGTAGAAAATGTTAAAATTACATTCTAGAGCTCTTAAGGACCAATGTATTCACGAAGCGTGGGAACGAGGAAGATGTCTGCGCTATCAACCATTGGAAGAGCATCGTCGTGCTTGTGAGACGTGTCCACACAGTCTCTATATCGTGACTGTGCAATATTATTTGTTATTTATCTATTAACCCTTTGAGGACCAAGGGGAATTTTTGTCCCATACCTTTAAATAAACTCCAAATGCGATTGAAACAGCATAGAGCAGTAAAATGTGTATGAAACCATTTAGTATCACTGACTTTATATAAATAAGGCTGGTATCGATATGTATGCATTAGTTTCATTTCAGATCGAGAGGAAATTATAATTAAAAAAGTGAAATTTTATTTATTTATTTTTTTTTACAAAACAATGTGCCAAGTGGAGAAACTGCAAATGGTTTTGCTTGGGGATGCCACTAATGTAATGTATTAATATTTTTGTTTCCGGATTGTTGTTCTGGTTTTCGAAATTATTTGATTTTTTTTTTTTTTTTTTTTTTTTTGCTGTGGGACATATATTTTTATATATGGGCCATAAAATAACCAGCTTTTTATGTTGCGCATTTATCCTTCGTGTTTTCGGGATAGATGCAACAATGACTGAAATAAAAATCCCTCTGAGATATTAAAAAAAATTCTGTGATTTTGCTGGCTTCTTAGCTCTTGTTGATGACCAAAGTACATGTAGCAGAAGAGAATTCCTTTCCAAACTGATGCGCGAGAAATCCGTGCGTTCTTGGGAATGAATATTTTAATGTGACATCATGTGGCTTGAGCTTGAGTACAGACAAATGATATCAAGAAAGCTCGTTGGAATTTACACAAACAGGAAAAGAAATATTCCATCAGGACCTGTTCGAGGCAGCAAAAGATCATGCCAACGCCACGACCTGAGGAAAAGCTGGTCAAAGAAGAAAAGTAAAACGGAGTGTCAAAGGGAATTAATCTGGTCTGATAAGAAAGAACTGTTTACCAGGGTTATCTCGACTTTGTGGAGAGCTAGCTGACTAAAGTAAGGTTACCTTACATAAGTGAGTTCTTTTCACTGACTTTAATGACTAAAGAGAGACTGATGTTTTAGATAATTAAAACGCAAAATAAGTCGGATGTTGTGATATAAACAACCCTAGGAATTATCGGTGTCACAGACAGATCGCAATTAGAAGCAATAATTACTGGAATGAAATGTCCCCTAACAGAACTCAAGTGACAAAAACACTTAAGTGCATTCAATCATGTTTCAAAAATCTGCCTTGTATAGTTCGACAATGTTTTTAAATACTAGTTTCCATTGTTGAGAACACTCACCTGTGCATTCAATCAACAGTTACGTGTTGCTGACGATCGACTCGGTGGTTGCTGGGTCACGTGGGTGGACTTCAGTTTTCTCATACAAAACCTGTTGAAAACATCCTTAATGCGACAAGTCAGATCCAAGGTAGCCTCGATTTTCTGAGTGATGTCACTCGAAACTTTCACCTGCTGTTTATAAACAACTCAGGGTTGTTCATGTCAGAGAAAGGAGTTTTTGCAGTCTCTAATGTCGAGCCTGGCAACCCTTTCATACTCCTATGCCAACCTCTGATAGTTATAAAGCCTCCCCGTGCCTCTAACCTACTGTAAGTAGACTTAGTTTTGATTACAATATAACTGTATTAAACTGTGATGACAATCCGTTGGCAAAGGACTCTGAGGTTCAGTCCTGCAATTTTTCCGTATTTGGTTTCATGATGGCGAAAATTATGATTTGTTGTTCTAATTTAATAATGGTTGTTTTGCTAAAGAACGCCTTATCTCACCAAAGCAGGCAGACAAGATGCTTACATACATGTAGTCGCACAAACACACACTTATCAGCCGGCATCAGATGTATTGAACACCATTGAAATCATCACTACTCTCACTCGTTCCCTCTCTCCCTCTTTCACACACACACCACAAAGAGAGAGAATGGAGAAGGAAACCAGAGTCCCGGAATAAACACCCACTGACTGTCAGTCCTGTAAACAGGCGTCACGTTCAGAAAAAAGATATGTCGGAGCCAAAATACGAACCAACGACGCCGGATTCTGGCTGTGACAGGTGCTTTAGCTACTGACACACCCTCCCGGCTGTTTTGAGAGGATGAGTGATTATTTTTGTGACTATATTTATTGACAAGCTCTGGTGTACTAATTCCATAATAATGAAAAAGCGTTGTCAATCATCATCAAATAATATACAGTCATACCGTTTCAAAAGCCAAGAAACCTGTAAATGAAAAAAAAAAAAAAAAAAACCGCTAGACGCATTTGAAGCAAGGACCGAACGACAGAACGAATGGTACTGCTGGACAGGTAACACCATCAGGTATTCCTTCCAAAGTACGGACTGTACAAGCCCATCATATCTCTTATCAGAATATATCAAAACCTTCGCCAACGGTCACCTTTCGTGGGTTAATTTGGTCGATGGTATGCTCGCCAGGTGTCGTGAGGAGCAAGCCGATGTCACTGCACTCACCAGGTGTCGCTGTATTATACCTGTATTGTGATCTGACTGAAATGTTATGGTTGAGTAAAGCGCTGATTGATGTGATCCGCTTCAATGAGAGAGTTCAAACAAACGAGGGCTTCTGATGTCTGTTACTTACTACCCAGATAGCATTGAAACATTTTATAAATGTTTATAAAAAGTTTACGCATTATGTTTTAATAATGTTTGCACTAAATGTTCATAAAACGTAAATTATGCCCATTAAAATTACGTTTTAAAAACGTTTAATT
>SRHC01002618.1:158808-177858 GCA_004794325.1 Pomacea maculata | reverse complement strand
TTGTCAGCCACTCTACAGTCTGACTACAGGTTAGTAAAGTTTGTCAGCCACTCTACAGTCTGATTCCTCTCACCTTGACATGATACTCTGTCAGCCCCACCTCAGCTGCGATCAGAATGACATCAAGATCGGACGGGTTGCGGTTCGATGCGAAGTTCGCCTCCAGCTTTTTCTCCTGGTCTGTAGTCAAGGCGGGCAGAAGTTCAGGCGGGAAGAGATGGGCCTGGATCCTTGACATGGTTGCACGTTGTTGGTCCCGCAAAAATAATGTTGAAAAAAATGGTACAAGGAACTGCACAGGAACTTTTTCTCTGCTCAAGGAGCCGACACCTGTTGGAAGTGATGAATGTGAAGGTAGTGTCAGCAGCACAGCGGGCTTCCTCCTGCACTTCACACAGACTTCCGTTGACACCTGGCTAAGTCTGAAAAGAGGAAATTGACAAAAATGAAGTTGATTACTTGGTGTTAAGAAAGAAAATATAAATTAGAGATCGTGAATTGCTAGCTGTCACTTTGCTAATACGGAGACAAACTAAAAAAAGGCAATGATAACTACTACTACTACGACGACATCAGATGCTGTAAATACAAGAACCAAAACTACACAAATAACAAAAATTCAGGTTATAATTGAAAAACCAGTGAATGTCGTATTTAGTTTCAAAACAGTTGAATCAGAAGACTGTTCCAAACATCCCGTTGTGGTTTTGATGTCAGCAAATAAATTTCCGCTTCAGTGAAACGAGTTGTTTATCAAATCAAGGCTGTCAACTGTGACATGCAGTCACCACCTGGTGTATCCTTCTGTCACTTTGTACAAACGACAGGTAGTAGGCTAGGTAATAACCACAGCGGGTGGAAAGTGTGAACGAGTGCATGTCCCAGAACTTTCAGACCTTGAGACAGCATCTCTCTTCCCCTCCCCCCTTCTCTCTCTCTCATGAAGATGCACGTATACACATTTGTTCTAAATATAACTTGCTACATTGCTGACAAACAATACCACTGCATGAGTTTGGAGAGTCATCACAAAACATACAGTGAACTGCATGGTGGCAAGGTGCCACAGACACCAACAAAAAACACCGCCAGTGTCTATAACAGTCCTCCTCTTCAGCAACTGAGGAACTGAAAATCAGACACGAAAGTAGGCGAGGTGGATGTATAAACAGAGAGAAGGAGTAATGCCAAAGGGTGCTGCTGTCGGCCATGTACCTTTCTCAAAAACAAAACACTCACATATTTGTACAACATATATAAAAATACGATCAGAAGATACGATCAGAATAAAATGATTGAAAACATTACTGACACGTACTTTACAGGCAGCAACCTGAAGGTTGATAAAAGCTTGTTAGACACTTGGTAAAGAGAAAAGTAGGTGTACTCTACACATAACCGACAGAGATGTTGGTTCGTTAGATAATACATGAGTATAGGGACATCGATAAGCTTTGTTATGTACAGGGACACCTTAAGGCAGTTTAATTTGTGCATACATCGAAATATATCAGTTATCTGTACATATATCTCAACATGATAACGAGTAGCACGTGTTCTACATTATCTAAATGAGCTAGAGAGAGAGAGGGAAGCAGCGACATTGCAAAACACGGAGCCTCTATCTCTCTCTCACTCACACACTCCTCTCTCACACACGCACGTACACACGCACACATCGAGCGCACAAGTGCGAAAGCCTGAAGGAGGAGTGAGAGAGAGAGAAAAAGAGAAAGTTCGGTTTTCCTAGCAAAGACATTCATCTCCAATCGATGTGAGCAGCTCTGACATGTGAACTCACTGTCTGGAATCGTGACAGGTTGTAGCAAGACGATCAGACACCTGCAGAAACACCTCCCAGCAGGTTCCTACCTCCACTGGCTGGCGCGCGAGTAACGCAATCAGCACATTAACTGCGGAATTATCGCCGCGCCACTAATGCGCAGCCGCATCCTTGCGTCACGTGACCAAGAACCGTTATTCCACCGCGCGGAACGGCGTCACGTGGATGAGCGTCGCAACGGCACGCACCCGCACACACAGGCAATGAGCTGTATACATCCACACAGCCTCCCGGTGCTGCATGCCAGGTGACAATAGTTGTTAACGAGATGCTACCTGACAGTAGCTGGTAGCTGACAGTCTGCAACTCTCCAGGCAGAGTTGGAACCACTTTGCATCAGTCGTATGTATGTGTAAGAAATCTTCCTCTCCTCCTCTTCCCCATCACATAACGAGGGCGGAAATAAGTAAGTTAGCAAATATAATTCGTTTAACTGCAGGTGTTCATGATTAGCACAAACTTATATTCATACTACAAGAAAAAGAAAGGAGAAGCCTTGCTAGTGGCTAGCACACCCAGCTTAGCTGTTTCTGAGAATTTCTCATAAAGGTTGTGGGTGGGTGAGGGTGTATTTATCCACCCGCTACTTGACATTACCAAGGCGTTTGATTAGAATGCACTTTGGGTTTAAATATATCCTCGCTAATGAGCTTCTGGTAGAGGCATCAACATAGGTATTGAGAAACTCTCGGTGAAAGTTGTCAGGTTAGCTAATTATTGGCTGAGGGCAACACGTCATTAATGTCTGAGGCCGGAAGCCGCAAAGCTTCATGGGACAGCGAGCACCAGTCACACGTAGACAGAAGCTGTGACAGTGACGTTTGTGTCACTATAAAATTTACAGGTGAATCAGAAGCAGTGTCAGTGAAGCGACTGACATCCGTGTCACTATAAAATGTACAGGGGATTCAGGGAACAGAAGGAGAGAAGGAAGCGATCCTCAATATTATTTTGTTTTTCTTATTTTTTATCGTAGTAATAAATTCCTAGTTGATAGCGCTGTTCTCACTCGCTGAGTCACGAGCCATATATTACAAAGGCATGCAACTTAAAGGGAGGTGGATGTTACAGGCTTGTGGCAACATAGATGAGGTTTGAACTTGTTGACACGCTCTGTTATCGCTTGTGGCCCTCACTGTGGTTTTGACTTTCCTCCAGATGATCCGAAGTAAACCTATCGGGTCGACACATTCATAATCTGATCATCTACAAGCCGGTGTCGGGAAATCGAAACGAGGCTGTGTAGGATGTATGATGAGACACTTCCTTTCCGCTTATTTATCTCAGATCTTTCCTTGCTCTTAAAAGATGCATCCACATGTTGTTTTATTTACATGGAAGTCTCTAGAATGAGACTGAACAAACAATTCAGGAAGGAAAAAGGGTCTAGTATCTTCAAACGCTACACCCCAAACAAACAAACAAACAAACAAACAAACAAACAAACAAGCAAACAGGCAAGCAAACAAACAAGCAAACAGGCAAGCAAACAAACAAACAAACAACCAACCCAACCAAACAAACAGACACGTCTACAGGAGACAGACTTGACCAACTGGCAGAAAATGTGAATGACAATACACACCTCACTTTATACGTGTAGACAAACATTGTTCTTCACTTGTTGCTCATGTAGACTACAACATTTCTTCTTATCGTCCCAGATTCTCGGGCACTCGGAAAAGACACCATCACAATTCTTTCGTTCAAAGAGTTCTTGGACTGACTTCTCTTACTTGAGACCCGCTGGCAGACTGTGTGGTCTTATGTCCATAAATCTTATCTGGTAGACGAGTCTCCCAGAAATGTTATCATAAGACTGGTTTATGTTCTGACCTCTGCTGACATTTGGACACGATCGAAACTCCTCCACCCTCCACCTCACAACGAGGCGATGAAATCCTGACTTCAACCTCAGCAACCAGCTTGGGTCAGCGCATCATGGCCGTCCTCTCATCCAGAATACAATGTCTCAGGTGTGACCTATAGATATTATAATGATACCTACAATGAATTATGGAATAGTTTCGATTACCTCCTTCTCCCCGATGTATTCTGTGTACAGAGTTGTTGATATTTTTCTACCTACGTTTGCATATCCCACAGTTTCAAAGTGTTTAATTGAAGCACTTTCTGTTTCTGCAAGATTTTGAAAGCGAAGGGTTGGATAGCCGTCAGATAAAGTTATTCTCGACAAAACGTTTCACGACGCCTCGCGCTCCGCACGTGCAGTCGACATGTTGTCATGGCAACGGCTGTTCATAGGAAAAAGGAAAGGGTTCGATTCCGTTTTCCACTCCTGCTGGCGAAACACCTGAAAGTGGGTGTGTGTCCAGTTTCTGGTCATTTCTTTGCAGGGAATACCTCCTCCCTCTCCTACTCTCTACCTTCCCGTGTCAGCAGTCGTCCTTCTACAACTCGTTCTACTACACTCTACTGTGTGTTCCGTACTTACACAGGTATAGCCACATCTTGTCTACTGCTTTCTTAGCAACTGTGTCAACACAAACATTCTGCAATAAAGATGATGGAGTCTTTAATTCAGGCTGAAAGCAAGCTGCATGCTTCTACCTCAAGATGGCGATGTACTGAGTTGTAACCAAAGTAAAGTCGCGCTGCGAGCAGCTTCACTCCACAAACACCTGATAAAATCAACTACACGGCAAACACCTGCGTGAACTCATGACCAACCAGTCAACTCTGACATTTAAACGAAAAGCTCTTGAGAAGTACAGTTAATTCCGGATCTCAGTTGTTTCCAGGATTTCAACCTTAATGAAAGAAATGGTCGTGTCAACATCTGAAGAAAACAAACTTTGTCTTCTCACAATAATGGGTGCAAAGGCAGCTGAGTGAGGTGAAAGGTCATTACTACTTTATTCAAATGCCACCGACATATGGCAAACATCTGTTTGCCCTGACAGAAAGAAGCTGCACATTCCCACAAAGATGACAGACAGGAAGACCTCACAAACTAGTCACGTGGACATTCTACTTCAACATCATAGACAGGGATGAACAGACAGAATCTATCAGATAAGGAAGCAGAGAGGACCGTCAGATGTTTACCTACCTGTGAACGATGCCACGTGTCTGACAAAGTTCGCATGAAGTAGCAAGCAGCGTGCTTACAGGGTGTTAACATTTACAACATTGAATATAGACATAATAAGATCTTACTAAGCTATAGAGGCGATTATTCCTTTATTCTCGCAAACATTCTACTTCATAGACGAGGAGAGAGAGAGTGAATAAATAAACCACAAAGCTAGCCGTTTTATTGTATAAACCCAAAAAGATGTGAAAAAGAGAATCGCCAGTGAAAGACATTTTAGTATTTGATTGCAGAGAATGAAGAACCAGTAAGGCTTTATTTTTGTCATTAATGTTGTCTCTTTGATCCTCGTGGTCACGGCTGTACTTGTTGTTCTTTCAGATATTAAAAACATTTTCTGGAAATTGTACAACGCATGCAGTTCACGCGCCAGCCGTAAGTACAGTTGCTTAAAACAAGGACACCCGCTAACATCCCGCCTCTATAATAACAACACACACAGCATGTATCAACCATATATATAGCACGCGCATGTCTACCTCGTCTCTTTAAAAGCACACACATACAAACCACTGACACGGACATGTGGAGACTTACCTCACACACAGGTTGTAGATAAGGTGGCGTCCACAGACACGATGTCGACGTCGGTGAGTCACCCCACCTTTGGGTGAAGGAGAGGTGGTGGTGGTGGCTGTGGTGGTGACGGGGTCGTCGTCGTGGTGGAGGCTGCAGGCAGCGCAGGAACGTGTATCGAATGGCGTCGTCACGGCCTACGGGCCGGCGGGATATCGATCCTTCAGCTGACGCCGCGCGGCCTGCACGCTCACCATGCGCACACACGCACGCTCACACACGCACGCTCACACACACACTAACACACACACACAGCACGACGTGTAGCTGCGTCACGTGACCAGCTTGTTTTTATGGCGAGGGTTAGTAGACAGGCCGTTAACCTTACACTGCGAGAGAAAGGATTGTGTAATGCTTCGAGGACTTTCTATTCATAAGTGTGTGTAGGCATGTACGCGTGTAGGTATTTTTCCTTGGCATAATTCCTTCTTTCGTCTTCACTTGATCGAGACTGGACAGGAGGAAGGAAATAACACTGTAACGACCACAGACATGTTTATCCATTTTAGATGGTTGCAATGTAACTGCGTTACAGATCATACAGACACCATCTGTTTCATAATTATTCTTTTATTTCTCTATACTGTTTGTGCGTGTTGTTGTTGTTTTCCTATGATAAGACTGGAAGCGCGAGCGGCACTAAGTTAATAATTTTAGGTGGCGTGGGTGGGGGTAAAAATCTATCGCAATTTAATTACATGGCGACTTTTATCATTGCTAACCAAAACGTTCATGTGTACTTATAGCTGCCACCATTTTCTGTTTTTTTTTCCTATGAACGCTTTCTGAAACGGAATTTGAGACCGGGAAACCAAATCGCACTTTCGGAACGCAATGTGTTACAATTCTTTCTAAGAAAAAAATCTTTATTGTTGACTTTACTGTCTCAGTAGCTGTGGAGTGTAAACCGAAGTCACGACCAGGGTGGCTGCCAGAACTTTCCCACACAACTTGTTTAGGCGCTTTGTTTGTTTGTAAGCAGAGAAGGGAAAATATGAGGGCGAGCCCCGCATCTTTCACTCCATGAATAAAGCTTTGTTTGCGCTGTAACAAGGGCTCTCTCAACCTCGGCACCGGGTCTGAGGGGTCAAAGGTAAAACGTTAGTGCGGGTAGTGCGTTGCCATAAAGAACTTTCTTGATTATCTTATCTGAAGCATCCTTTGTTATCGATCTTTATGCTGTCATGATGACTTTCTTTGGCATGCCTGCGCAGTCTGTGCGTGCGTGTGGGCGTGTGGGCGTGCGTGAGTGAGAGTGAGAGAGAGAGAAGGGCAAGACATATAGCTGATCCACTCAGTATCATTGGGACTTTTCATGAGAGACCTCTCGTCACACTGTTGTAAAACTTTTTTTTTTTAACACTCGTCATGTACTTTAAAAAGAGAGAGAAAGATTACATGCCGCCAGGTCCTCAGATCATGTACATCATATCATCAACTGATAATTGTGGTCATCGTGCAACAGTTGGACCACCTAATGCCGAAACCTAAACCAGCAACTTAACGATATAACATTCACACAAAAATTAATTAATTTAAGAGAAAGGCGAGAGAAAATACGAGAGAAAACTCATCTGGAATCGCTTCCATGAATAATGCTGCTGTCACTGTTATCTGAACTCAATTGAGGAAAATAGCAAGGAACTATTTTTATTTGCAGTGCATTGTAGAGATAAATTCATCTAACGAAAAAGAAACGTTCAGTGATGACTGAAGAGCCTAATAATGTGATCAGCAATTTGCCATCATCACAGCTGTTGTCTGCAGGCACGCACCCGGGGTACCAGCGGCAGTGTGTAGGCGAGAGTTACCGAGTGCAGGGGTAGGGGTGAGGCGGGGGAGTAATGCTGACTCCGCGTTCACCCGGACAGAAGTGCTGTAGCGCCATTTTACTACCCAGGTCTGTTACCCCACAAATAAACGATTAGGTGGCACTCGGAGACTGCGCACTCATTCTCTCGTCCCTTCCGCTCCATCCTGCTGCTTCCGGTGTAGCTGGAGGTGGGCGGCGTGGTTGTGTCGCGTTTTTGTGTCGACTTCCTGTACGTGGGAAAAGCGGTCTGACCGCGAATAATTACTCTCCTGTTCATGGCATTTAGCCTGGGCACCATAAGTATAAGTAGTTTATTGCCGAATAAATTATTGAAAAAAATTCTGTTGATGGATGGGTTCTCAATTAACGTGGCTTGGAGAAATAGTGAGCTAGAGAACCTTTATTAGAAGTGTATATGTGTGTGTGAGTGTGTGTGTGTGTGTATGTGTGTTTTATACCTGGATCTGATTTTTGTCGGGTGTACAAAATGAGTTGTGTATGTGGAGGTGTGGAAGGTATTGTAATAGCCGCAAGTTACAAGACTGGTAATGCAGCTGTTAGAAACACCTACAAAGCTAATCGAGGTTAAAGGTTATAGAGTTTTAGGGTTATGAAGGTTACTGATGTGACGACATGTGATAAGTGCAGTATACAGTACTATAGGCTTATGAAAAGCTTTAGAAGACCATAGCTCCGGAACAAGATGTCACTCGGGTACACAGACTGCTCACCTGTGTTCTACCGGTGCCTGCACGCAAGGAATTAATTCTCCGCGGTCTGCTGTCGTCAGACATCTGTCATTGTGGTCGAGACTCAACCACGGAGGTCTGAGCGTGCACGCGCGTGATATGTTTCTGTGGTTGCTACTGTGTTCCAGCTAGTGCTCGTGTACCGTGTACATGAAGTGAAGGTAAGTCCTTACCCAGTGGGTACATATTGGAACTTAAGGGAAATAAAGTGTGGCATTGTCCAAATCTTTCAAATACTACTTCGTATTACTTTACCACAAGGAACTTATAACTAAGGTTCCAGAAGCGAACACGTCGACTTAAAAGTCCACCTGTGGCCACGGAGACAAGATAATTATTTTTGTTTTACCATGGTTTAGGACTTATCTTCCGTTCATGAATAAGACCCCTTGAGGTCACACGCGGTAACTGCTGCACTTGGCGTCTTCCTGACGCCGACTGACGGTGCACGCTGTGCAAAATAATAATCCACAAAATGTGTTTGGATAATTATGCTTAATTTTCAAGATATAAGCCTTAAAACATGGGCATTCTCACCTGCCACTAGGAGAGCAGAAGAAAACTACTCTCCTACGGTTCCCGGTCACTTAATCACCAGACACTCAATCCCCGACACTTAATCCCCGACACTTAATCCCCGACACTTAATCCTCGACGCTTAACCCCCTTTGTCATCGCCTTCTCTCTGTTGCACTCATGATTGTGAGTAGATAACTGCTTGATGATTTCATTTTCAGCTGTCACTAAAGTGACCGGACACTTGAGTGATTGATGCTTGGTACATCTCCAGTTCATGTTTCCGTTTAGCGCCTTCTTCTTGAGCCAGAATTCACATCCATCATGAACTAGTACAGATCTACCTTTACCACTTATTGTGAACTCCAGAGGCATTTGTCTTACGGTTATATTTCAAGCTCACAGAATTGTCATTCAACGAAGAATAAAAATATCTTACTAACTCAACACTTTTATTGAGGCATTAAACAATGCTTTATAGAAGAATCAGTGATTAGAAATCACACATCACACATCACACATCACACATTGCTCTATACAGTGTAGGGATGACGTATTCTAATTCAATGCTTTGACAGAAGCATTACATAATGCTTTATAAAGGATTAAGTGTCTGGGATGAAATGTCGGGGATTAAGTGTCGGGGATTAAGTGCTTAGGGATTAAAATTCTAGGGGATTAAGTGTCGGGGATTACGTGACTGGACACCCTCTCCTACACTGGAGAGTTCTGTTGTAAGTAGTATATGTAACAGTGAGTGTGGCTCAGTTCAGCAAGTCTGTGCATGTCTCCAGTCAGATGAAGAAGCATCGCTCAGGTTGTCGTGTTCAACAAGCGAATTTTTCCCCATTAAATGATGAAGTGACATGTCATTGCTGTCCCTTTCAGTCAACAGTCGTGTACATTTGAGCAATGAGTCGCTGCTGTCCCAATTTTGTTGGGTCCATGTACGAAGATGTGGCACACAGCTTGCACAGCTTGCACACAGTTGCTCGGGCAAAGTTGCCACAGACACACAGATGTGTAACACACACCGACTGGCGTGCTCACCAACTCATTTTTCAGACGAGCTTGGCAGCAACTGTTCGAGGTTAACAGAGGCTTTTAGAAAACTTGTTGGTATGGTTACACCTTCACTTACAATAGTAGGGCTTCAAATACAGGCAAGCTCGCCAAAAGGGAGATAAGCAGGTTAGTCTTTGACTTCAACTGTCCGGGATGATGTCCCTTGTTTTCATAACTACCAAATCGCCAGTTTACTTTCCTAAAACGTATTGGTATTTTCAACCACAAAAACAATACAGTACTTTAGCAGCGAAGAATTCTGACAAGTCATAATTAGTAACCAGCTGAAGTCTGCAAGAAGCAAGTGAAAATGCATCATCTTAAAGACAAGGATTTATTTTTAAGATCCCTTCTTCTTCAGTTGTCAAATAATTACTTTTTTTTGTAAACATAACAGTTGAAAAGAAACAGGGATTAGACAGAATACAATTTTTTTTATTTTAAAAATTGAAATGTTGCACAGACATAAAATTACAGAATGTGACAAGATCTTATTTGTTTCACAGGCTAAGAGGATGGAGAGAGTGAATGTAAGAGTGAGAATGGGACAGTGAGGGAGAGAGCTCGAGAGAAAGAGAAAGAAAGTGAGGGAGTGAGGTTGAGAGATAATGTGAGGGATGACCACATAATTATTCAGCCCCTTCAGTGGGGCTTCCAGCTGCGTTTGCAGGCATTAGAAAATAAGTAATTCTGGGGATAGGCAGATATCCTGACCCACGGTCCCAGGTCTGGCTGTCTCATAAAAAAAAAACCAAAGAAAAAAATCGGAAACAAAACACACAGAAAAGCATAAAAGTGTCTGCGTGTAAGGACTTACCACTATGGCCCATGGAAGACAAAACTCGACAGCAAGGTGACAGACGAGGGAATTATGGTAGATACAATTATTATTCATGTCAAAGTTTATTTCCCGTGGTCTACTTTCTAAATTAGTATTTGTTTAAAGATTATTCTCAAAATTCGTGCAAGTAGATACCTTATTTCCAAGCACACAGCTCCAACTGAGAAGCAGAATAACTTACAAACACACGGCTTTCTGCTAAGTTTGGTACTTCCGGGTCTGGAGTCATGGAAACGTGGAAAAACGCAACGAAGCTGTAGACAAGAAGTCTTCGTATAGACTACAAGCTGTAGACAAGAAGTCTCTGTATAGACTACATGCTGAAGGTGTCATAGCAGGGCTGAGAACTACTCTCCTCGGAGGGCCATCTCCATCTCCCTAGTGAATCGTCTTGTGATTGAGAGCACCCGTTACCCTCCCCACCACCCTCACACAGGCCTGCTATCACAGTTTGTGTCAATGGTGGCGCGTGTGGCAGCGAACTGGAAGCCAAGTGTGAATGGTTGATGCTTCCATCTTCTTTGCTGCGTGAGGCGAATAGAAACTTGAAGAAGGTCAGTGGGTTCCATGGCAACCTCGAGATGTTGTTCTTGCCCGACTCACGGCGCCGTTGCTTGTTCTCATGCCAGTCCCCAGTGAGGCGGAGTGCGTGCTCCAGCAAGCGGCCACATTCTGCCGGAGAGAGAAGGAGACTGTGAAAACTTGTTGTCCAACGAATCGTGTTATAAGATTGAAAAACTAGCAAAGAAATGCCAGTCTGAGGGAGCAGTACAGTTTCCATTTTATCATTTAAATAGACTTGGTAATGATAACGATAGTCAACAGTTATGCGTTAGTCATAACGATTATTTTTTTCTCTTTTTTTCCTTCTCCATCCTTTGCCGAATCTTTTTTATCGAACGTTTAAGTTCTGTCCTGCATGATTGATTGTGTGTTTATGTCAATGTCTTTCCCAGTTAGCCTGTCACCCATATACACCTTCCACTATTCCTACCCGGTCACACACAGACACACAGACAGACACAATTGTTGAACCTACCTGTGTTTCCAGACTGACGGGCATAGGCTATCGGCGTGCCGCCATCAACGTCCTTGACATTAACCCTCACGCCGACCTCCAGTAAGACCTCGACACACTGCGCATGCCCCATGGCTGCCGCCCAGTGAAGTGGTGTCCTTCACATCACAAAACATTCACTGTGACATTTTAGCAACACGAACATCTCTAATATTACAAATATAGACACTATACCACCAACGCCACCATCACCAGTTTATTGTAGCAACAGGATCACACAGAGAGGACGGGTTGAGGAAATGGCGACTGGGACAGGAGCAGGAAGGAATCTAGTCGACATGCGCAGTCTTAATAAGGGGAAGGTCAAAGTTCATACCAATTTATATCGACTCTCGCTCTCTGTCTTTCACAAGATTTCAGATGAAGATGCACAGAAGGCTGTGTGGTCCAACGAGCGCACGTGTTATACCTGCCGTCAGGGTCTTCAGCCTCTGCGTCACATCCGGGACACTGCGCGAGCTGCCTGAGAAGGTCAGCGTGACCCGCAGCGGCGGCGTAATGCACCGGAGTCTTGCCGGAGTTGTCTGCCGAAAACAGTGAGCACGCGCTGTCCTTACACGATGTGATCAGACGACAGCACTCCTTTGAACCGTTCTAATGAAAAAGCGGAATAATTTTATTTATTGTTTGAAACATAATCCACATTTGCAGCATCTCTTTTTTTCCTCTAATTTTTTTATCAGTACTTCATCTTCTTCTGTTTTTCTTTATTTTTCTTTATGAATTTTGCCCGTGTGTTATTTTTACGTACAACATGAAACTCGTCACTACTAAAATAATAAAAAACCACGAAATATACACAGAAACGAAATCTTCAATGACTTACACTGTCCTAATAAAGCCCGCCAAGGAATGTTGACAAGTTTTCACACGAACATGAAGACAAACTCTTGAAAAATGCAAAAGAGAGATTTAAAATGTGCCAAAAAATAGTTTAGTTGTAAACAAATCGGCAAAAGCTGAGACTGCAACCATTCCGACAACAGCTTTCACCTTACCTGAGCTGCCCAGTGCAGCGCCATCTTGCCATCTGTGTCGGTTGCCATGACGTCACCGCCACGCTCCAGTAGCAGGTGCAGGTGCTCGGGTCGATTGTGGAACGCTGCCCAGTGGACAGGACTCATGAGCTGCGGAGACACAAGTTTCACACCGCTAATATCATTGCTAATGACTAGAACACATCTTATTAAAATCTTTTAACTAGCGACTAAATTTGACGTGATCGACATATTCGAGACTCTGTCTTTGGGCTGGATTTATAGTTGTGATGAAAAATAAAATTTTGTACGATAAACAAGTCAGCGCAGGGGTGAACAGAGGATGCAACTACCCGCTTCATGTCGAAATCGTAGGTAACCATGGTAACCAAGTGTTGGTGGACTGGCAGATTAACCTATTACAGCCGTTTTATGACCTGGTTCAATGAGTAACGAACTGGAAGTATTAAGAGTGGAATGTGGTACCTGTAGTCAGTAGACCGTGTGTTAATATATCAACATTTCTTAACGAAAAAGTGACGATAAATTAAATGCCTGTTATGTTGACAGAAAGATGGATTTTAATTGGCTGAAAATTAACGAATCAACAGTGGCTTGTTTACACAAGAGCAGGCCAGTCCTGCAGGTCCTACCTCATTGTCTTGTTGATTAATTTCCGCTTTCGACAGCATTTGCACCAAAGCTGACAGCGTCCTGGGAAATTATACAAATACAAACCACGTCCATGAAAATAGAATATCATATATCCGCAAAATTAAATATTACAGTATCCCATAAATATTTATCGTTAATTGTATAGTGGAAAATAACTTAAACTAATTAAAATACATCTTTCACTCATTCCGTTTTAAATACAAAAAGTACTTTTGTGAGGGGTACCTAGAGTTTTTTGTTCTTCTAAAAATGTTTTCTAAAAGCACGAACTATGTAGTTTTCTTGTGCCACAATCTTCTGTTTGTTTTATTTTATTGGTGCATCGGTTTCTGGATGGTATACAACAGCTATAGAAAATGCTGCGGACTACTTTTGTTTTGATACAACTTCACTCAGATGATCTTTACCTGCATCTAGCACTAATGAAAACAATTGTCTCACATTCAAATTAAATAAGAACAAACTGCGCTTTTTCGGAAGCAAAATTATTCATTGAATCTTCAGGTACGTCCAAGTGAGCTTCATTCAGTACTACGATCGTTTCTGGGTGGATTCGCTCAATGAAAATAACATAACCCCACCCACCGGGGAGGATTTTTGTCTTCATTTAGTTATTTTTGGCTTTGAAAATAGCTATAAAAATGTGAACATCAGAAGAGAAATTTCTGAAAGGAAATCGCGAACTACGACATAAGTAAGTCTTTGCCGGTAGAATTGTTCATCTGAACAGTTTCTGGCTTTGAGTTCGGTCCAACTGTTTGTTTACACACGGTCCTAGTCATGGCGCCACCACTCACACCCTCAGGCTGGCTGCCAGGATGGTGCCAGGCTGTCTGTCGCTGACTTTTTTCCACTTTACGATCGAAGTCCTCAGGCCACATGGTCTCCTCCCCTTTGGTGTGCAGGATATGGCCCTAGGGAGGAACTGCCTGCACGCGCTTCAACCTATTCATTTGCTTGTTTGTCCGTGGCGAAATAATTTTGTCCTATTCTTCAGCTTGCCGGGTGGGATTCTGCTTGCTGCTGCTGCTGTCATAGATGTCTGTTCTTTCATTGGTTCCATTGGACAGGTTGAGGACAAGGTCTGAGGACAGGTGCGTTTGCGTGCGCGTCCGTTCGTGTGTCTGTCCATTAGTTAGTCGGCACACACACAAACAAATTATTGAAGTGTTTGTAAACACGTCTACTAGAGTAAGGACATGTCAAACTAACTTGCCTAACATCCTTGTTGTATGTCGCTGCGTGGACAGGGTAGCGCCCGGCCTTGTCACAGATGTTTTGTCGCGCTCCATTGCGCAGCAGGTAGACCACCCCGTCATGCCACCCCTGTCAGGCACATCAGTTCACTTCCAAGCATCAATTCATCTACAGAATGTCATAGAGGATTCAAAGGAAAACATTAAAGACATTTCAGAAATATTTCAAGAATGATGGTTGGTGGTATCGTCATTTCTTTGCTCACTGCACTCAGGTGTGTCTGTCTAGGAGGCTCACCTGGTAGGATGCGATGCACAGGCAGGTTCTGCCGAGTCCGTCCTGGGCGTTGATGTCGGCGCCCATCTTGACCAGACGCTTGACTGCCGCCATCTGCTGGCAATGTACGGCTTGGGCCAGAGGGGTCAGTCCTACAAACAGGGTCAGATGATAGATGCACACACGCAGCAAATTATTTGTATACCGAACACATACAAAGGACAGATAATGAATGCACAAAGGAACTTTTTTTTTAACCGAACAGATTATTGCGCGAAGGATATCTAGAATAGCACAAGCCTTTAAAGTTCAGGGCTTTACTTTCTACAGAAGAAAATCTTGGTGGTGATGTTGGTGGAGTGGATAAAATACTGTTCCAGGACTTGAGAATTCTGATTGTTCTGTTACCGATGTACGATCACACTCGACGACGATGATGAGCACGGCAGCCATGAGATGTAACGCAAATTGCGCTCAGTACAGGAGAGGAGAGATCGCAGAGTTTTCAATTTTATTTTAAAAAATAAAAGAGTTAATATTATTGATTCTGTTTGAACAGGAAATGTAAGGCCTGTGAAGGTCTCTGCAGACTGTCTGATGTCTGAGCTGTGTCCAGAGACTTCTCTTATTGACAGATGCTCTTTTGTGATCAAATTAAAATATTCCACATGGACAAGCAATGGGATGATCGAAGGTATCAGGCTGTTCGCAGACCATGGAGGCTACTAAATGAAGGATTAAGCAGGCTGTTGAAATTATCAGGCACAAAGGACATTCATTTTACAGTCAGATAAATGCTTTTAAACAATTTGGGACAGAACTACTACAGGAACACACTAACAGCACAGTTTAAAGCATTAATCTTTTACAGGTTTGCGGTCGATGATCTTACAAGATAATAGAGGAAGCGATGTGAAAGGTAAAAAGACAACATGGCTTTGTGGAGGACACATGGTAAACTGAAACGATATTATTCTGTTTGAACTAAACAAAGTGTAATAAGAGAAGCGACATGAAAAATAAATAGGCAATGAGAGTTTGTTACTGGGTCACAGAAGGAGGAAGAAGAGAAAACATTTTGTCAGAGTAAGTCTTGCGTTCGTTTTCAAACATTCTACAGCATTTTATATGATGAATTTTTCTGAATTTTTTTTTTTATTGACAACCAAAATATTAAAATTCTGGTACACAGGACACATTTTGTTTATTTTAAAATGGTTTATGGGATTTTTATTTCTGCTATGTGACAACACCCGCATTCTGTGCATTTTACAAATGTGTTCAAACCTCTCGTTCTCTTCACCTGCTATATTTTGCATTTCCAGCATGCTCGGGTCCTGCTGCACGACCTGCGCGAGCCGTGTGACGTCACCAATGGCAGCCGCGCGATGGGCGATGGGTACTTCTTCTTCCCCGTCAGTGTCACTGTCTGAATCCCAAAAATATTTCAAATATTGCTTTCCATTTGAAATTAGAACACTTCAACTAAAATAGAACGGAGATTGCACTACTAAAACAAGAAAATCTATTTAACTTTCATCAAGTGCAGTTATTTCTTCATCCTGTGTTTGTCTGTCCTTCCTTCTGTTCGTCCGTCTATTTAAGCACCTGCTTATTTTAACTGATCTGTCTTCTATATATTTATATGGAACAGATTTGATCAAAGGTAAGCCAACATGAGACGCTCTGTTCAACCAAAATGATGCACCAAAAAAAGTGTATTTAAATTTATTCACATGACTTTATGGAGCCCGGTCCTTACATCAACCAACGAAAAAAAACCTCAATCATCCAGTTCATTAAGGACACACATCTCTACTCCCGACTCTCCTATAATGTGCTTTAAAACACATTATTTGTATAGCTCTTCTTTTCTTTTTCAATGACTGCTTTTAGTGAATTGCCCGAGCTGAACTCCCAGAATCCCCAGGACGCTACATAACGCCAAGAACAAATAGTCCATCGTACTTTTCTCCACAATAAATCCTTCAGTAAGTACACAACAAATTGACTTTTTATTTGCAATGTACTCTGTACTTCACTTCAGAAAAGACTTAGCAATATCTTCCTCAAACGCTCATCTAACAAAACATCGCCGTCAGGCATGACTGATTACACGCAGTTCAATACAGAAATCATCACTCATTTCATAGCCCGAGTCCCGTTGACCCTCTGGAGCCTCTTAACTTAAGCTTCTTTGCTTTGAAAGAGAGTGAGAAGATTATATTTTAGTCGCAGACACGCTGACCTGATGACTCGGGCGTTGATGTTATAAGGAGGCGATGTTCGTTGTGCTCACGTCTGTACTTTGTGGCGACAGGTGAATAAAACGAGTCACGTGACTGATAAGACGGAGATTTCTGGAATGCACCTGCATGTTTCTTGTCAAAGAGAAACTGTGTGTGTGTGTGTGTGAGAGAGAGAGAGAGAGAGAGAGAGAGAGAGAGAGAGCGAGCGAGAGAGAGAGAGACTGCTTCCGTATTTGTCCTTTTTCACTCGCCATCAACTGTGATGACAAACCTTCAAGACCTCTCACCTGTTCAACAGAAATATTTCCAAATCTGGAATGTTCACGTGTAACGCACTTCGTGACTTGACAGCAACTGGAATCGCTTACCTGACAAACGTCGAGACATGACAGACTCGCAGAACTCCATAGAAGACAGGTCTTGACACCAGGAAGAACAAAAGAAAAACAAACAAATCCTCTTCTTAGTCCTCGATCCGGCAGGTAATAATAAGCTCAAACCTAAGCCCAGGATACAGGTGGGAATATCTCGCGCCTCTGTTCACCACTTCACGTCGTCTGCTTCCCGCGATACGCTGTCGGCACCGCCGAAACTCTGAAGTAACCATAGCAACAGTTGATCGATTTGCATCGTGCGAGGAGAAAGACGCGAAGGCACGGGCTGCGAACACGCGCTCCGCCTCTCAGCTTCTTTTCAACGATGAATAGTGTCAAAGTATCGTGTTTACAAGCTAAAGACACCTCGGCTAATTTTAAGCAATATGATGTCGCCTTTATTTTTACGACATGCGATGCTAATTTAGAAAATGTATGGTCTGGGTAAACTGTACTTTAAATATCTTGATAATTGTCTGATCATGCGGTGATAAACACGTTGAGGTGGAGAGGGAAGGAATTAGATTTTACTCGGAACCAGTAATTAAGGCTATATCATGGCAAGGCAGTCAGCACTGTAAACAGATGCCAAATGCAGAGAAAGAAACAGCGTGCCCGAGACGAGATCTGAACCTGCGACACCCAACCTTCACTGCATTGGTGCTAACCGGACCGTCCAGGTGATAGACATAAAGTAGACTATACTCTTCAACACTAACGAACTAGCTTTAATAAGCATACTGTAAAAGTAGCTTAAAGTACTGAGCTTATGGATTAAATTACTGAAGAAAATTCTATATGCCATAAATATACAAATATTTATAATCTCATAAAATCATATCACCGAGCAGGCAGGCGAGCAGGCAAGCGCACAAAACTATTCAGATCAATTGTATCGACTATTAGAAGACATATTTGTGGACAAATAATAAAGTTAAAACATGAATATGACTTGTTTTTTAACAGTCTGGGGAACCCAAACCCTGTATCGCTTGCGGAAACACAGTGTGACGCGCAGCAAATCGGTTAAACTGCCCTGCAGCACCTTGACAGCATGCTAATTCATCTGTCTCCTCTTTGTCTTATCGTGCCTCTAAATGTGTTGCATGATGCTGCAGTGCATTACTACAGTCACAGGAACAGTTTTTTGTTTGGTTGTCTTTATGTAAATCAGTCTTGTGACCAAGTAAGATTCATTGAAAGTCACGCAGACACGCTGACAAATATGCGAGCAGAGAATCGTTGGTATTCAAAGACACGACTGATGCTGTGGTTGGCCAAACTCTACAGACTGACACCTGCAAGGCCGTTGGGGGGGTTGGGATGGAGGCCGGACACCTTGCTATTAGACCCTCCTGTCTAGCTGTGTGGGATGGGCATGGGGACAACCTTCTGAAACTGTTTACAGGACAATTTTTATCCAACAAACATTTGAGACTTGTTTGCACCTGGCCATACGCCACTGAGAGCACCACTAGAGAGCATCGTTGCAGCCAGGTTTGGTTAAGTAGTTTATTTTCTTACATGTAATTCCCGGTTTTCTTTGTCTTCAGTATGGTCTGAAACATCTGTTTATGATATGTTAATGGAGACTAAATGTCTGTATGACATTATAAACACATTATTGTATAATAATTCTTAACAATAATTAAGCAAGTCATGGAGTGTATAATATAATGAAAATATTTTATTTATAATACTTTCAA
>SRHC01002618.1:82440-158790 GCA_004794325.1 Pomacea maculata | reverse complement strand
GTCATGGAGTGTATAATATAATGAAAATATTTTATTTATAATATTTTGAATATTTATTTCGAACCAGGTTTGCATAACTTCACTAACCAACAATTTAATTAATTTGTTCTTGCCGTCCCTATTGTCTCAAACACAAACAGTTCAAAATTTTCCGTTTTGCACCTTGTAATAACTCCGTCCACCTGATAAGACAAGAACAGTTCTTGTTGAGCAGTGTTGAGTAGTGTGTGAGATGTGTTCACCGACATTTGACATATTGAGAACAAAAAGCTAAAAAATAGTCGCATAGAGGCAGCTGTAGATTATAAGCAGAAGTCGTTTACAAGAAACGAAAATGTCAACGGTAACAGTCCTGACTGAGTTACAATAGCGATTCTTTAGTTACCCGGCAATAATTGAGAGTAAAGAAACCGCTTCAGTATTGCGCCATTTCTAGGTTGCCTAGCAGCAGTCAGCTATGGGTGGAGGGCGGAAGGCACACAAGGCCTTGAAGTGTTTGGTTCAGGGTACTTGATATTTTCAATACTGTCACAGAGGGACGGTCCTTACTGCTGCAACAATCGTAACAGTAGTTAAAGTAGAAGGAACTTTAGTCACAATGTGTCTTTTAATTTTTACCGATTTTTACTAATCTTCATCTTGCTCTTAGTGTGACCCATGTCTGTAACCATGGTTCTGTGGTTTTCGTGTACGCTTGTCAGACACTTGCAGACTGTCCCAAGGGAAGATCCTATTAAGCCGACTCGCTCATCAGAACTGTAGACTATAATCCACAATAACGAAATATTCTTTCGCTATCTCTTACCAGAAGTCTTGTTAGCATCGTCATTACTCACGGCAATGAGGCCCACTTTACCGTTCCTGGCCCTGACCTTGCTCAGTATCAAGGCCGTGACCTGTATGCCAGTTCCGGTCATGCCGCAGTACTCGGTGGAGATCTTGGTGGTAGTGGACAACCTGGCTTACAGACAGTGGCTGGAGGTCCAGTCTGGCAGCAACCAGCAGGACAAGCGACACAAAGCAGCCGAGGCTGTCAGAGGTTACATCCGGTCATCTTTCGCAGCCGCCAACCTGATCCTGCATGGGTTGACCGAGCATGGACTTCGTCTGGACGCCAGGATCCTGGACGTGGTTGTCATCCAAGGCGACGAAGCGATCACCCGTCGCGTGAACAACAGAACCCTGACGGCCAACGATCACCACGTGGCGAGAGACTTCTGGCACTGGCTCGTCCGCAACGGTTACGAGTTTGACCACGCCCTGCTGGTCACCGGCTACGACCTGCTGAGCGGCGGCGACTCCAAGTCGGAGGGCTACGCCTACATGGGCACCATGTGTGCGCACGACTCCCTGTCCATCGTGGAAAACACCATGAACGGAATCTTCGCGGTTGTCTTCGCTCACGAGCTTGGTCACTCGCTGGGAGCTTACCACGACGGCGATAGCAACGACTGCAACGCCACTTCCGGTTTCATCATGAACGACAACGATATTGGCCTTTCGACCAGGCGCTGGAGCTATTCATCTTGCTCCGCAGAAAGCATTCTAGGAAAGATTCGACAGCTGTCACGAACTGTCGACTGCATTTCAGGTAACAATTAATTTTATTGCCGTCTGGTGCTCCGCTCTCTTTTTCAGTTCACTGAATACTAAAATAGGCAATGATTGATATTCATTGATATTTTTCTGTTCAACAATCTGGATGACTGCCTTGAGCCGATTGCTCTCAGAAAACAATTTAAATTATCCGATGACATTTCGCTCGATAGAAAACCAGATTGGCGGGGCAATTAAGTGAATTAGAGTCATTCATTGATGAAGATTTATTTGAGCCTTAAAATGTACTCGTTTGCAAAAAAGCCACCGTGTACTGTTTTCCAGAGGACAGCACTAACTCAGCTGCAGTGGAGGCGCCATATCTCGGCCAGAGGTACAGTGCTGATGCCATTTGTCAGATGACCTACGGGAGCACGTCGTACGTGTGTCGTCACCTGTACGGTGTGGGTCGCCAGGAGACTATCTGCCACATCATGTGGTGCTACGTCAACGCCACGTACTGCTCAGGTATTGCCAGGTAAGCAGTTGGTTGTCACATCACTTCGCACCTATACTATCAGCAGTCCAGGTGTTGCCAGGTACGTTGGTCCTCCTGTGACGTAAGTAGCATTAATGTTAAGTGCTGATCAGGTGTCAGCAGGTACGCAGGTAAAAATAAAAGCTACACACTCCTCAGGTATTGCCAGGAAGGTCATAGTCTTAACAAGGTGATAAAGAATGCCACAGATAACAGAATGCTGCAGAAAAAGACATAAAATCTATTTTGCATTAAGCAGTGAGCTGAGTTATTTACTTCGTGACTTAACTTGAATATTTTAGTGTTACCTTAGCTTAACATTATTTACTTAATCTAAAAATATGTTCTCATGTTGACTTTACGATTTTCATTTACCATTTTGTTACCACTCAGTTCACCTAGTAGTTTGCATTTTTAATGACCATTTTGCTTTCTTATAGCCACCCAGCGTTGTAACATACTTTCCATGTATAGTATATCTCTCTACTTTGTTTAAAGATTTAAAAAAAGATTTTCTTTGAGTTTACAGCGTTGATGGCGTTGTGTGCGGAGCGGGGAAACGCTGCGTTGCTGGGAGTTGCGTCCCTTTTGATGACGTGCCGGCGGAAGTGACAGACACGTGTTACCTTGGCGACATGCCTCATCCCGTCTGGAGAGGTCAGACGTGCAGCGAGGTGATTGGCCGGTCTAAGCACAACTGCTTGGATAGCTGGTATCAAAGGTTTTGTTGCAGCAGCTGTCAGAGAGCGCATACCGGAAATGACGCATGTCCCTATGGTGACGCCTACAACACGTGCTCCCCTCGTCACTGTGGCACGGAATGGGACGCCGAGTGTTGCAGTTCTTGCCCTCGAGCGTAGGCAGGCTTTGTATTTCACTCAACTGGAGCTGAGCTTGTAAGTGGTCCACACCACTGAACTTTTTATGACCATACAGGGAAAGACACTCAAAATATGGAATCCCCGGTGTTTGGAGACACGTGATTGAAAATGAATCTTCATAAGCTCTCTTATTATGGTTACCATTGGCGACAGAAGCTTAACAATGTACACTCGTGAGATTTGTCGGATTGAGACATTTTTGAAGCCTCGTACTTAGAGATCAGTATGGGATTATTCAGTCATATTTTATGAATTAATAATTAAGCCCAATGAGTTAAAAATGTAGACTGGCAGACCTTTAAATAAGTAGATTGTTGAATGATAGTTGCAATAAAATATATCAAGATTAGCATGGTCAGGTTTGTACTTTACCAGGGCCGTGGTCATGACACAGGTATATTAGTTTCTGTTTGTTTACATCCTTTCAATACACCGAGATCCTGGCATCTCGGGCACCTCGATATTATCAGCTCATTCGCTAGCTTCGAGCCTGTTTCGAGGTTAGAGTTCGATCCTTATCGAATCCTGAGGTGACCACACTTCTGCTTCATGACTGCATGTTCCTTTCAATCTAGACCAAAAGTCGGGGACCTACTTTACATTATTTTAGAGTAAGGTGGAATAACTCGATCCTAAAAAAGTAAATAAATAAAGTTTCAAATAGATAAAATTTCTTCATTTTCTTGACACAGCATTGACGGCTTGTTCTCTAGCCTGTTCAGCTTGGAACACACGAACTATAAAGTATATTTAATGCTTTTTAATACATACATAAAACTGAGCATTCTTATACATAGTTCTCTCGTCTCTCTCTCACACACACTGATAAATGATGTAAGGTGAAAGCAAGAAAGTTTGTCATATTTTTAATACAAAGCGCTGAAGACAAACCATAGGCGGCTGAACCCGACTCACGCTGGTGTTCGAGTCTCTATGTTGTCAGCCATTAGTGATGTACAAGACATCAATGTACAAAGATTTCAATGGCAGGTCTGTAAAATAACAACCCTCTCCTTGTACAGCTGTCTTGATACCACTCACTGGTATTCTTTTGGCACACATTTGTAGTATTTCACCTGCGAGTACGAGACAACAAAACACAGATAGGTTTGATATTCTAGATTGCTAATCAGTTATCTCTGTTTCTCAGTTCTTACAGCTAGTTTGTTTGTAATAAGCTTTGTAAGAATCTTTCGTTTTTAATTCAATAAAACATGTAATCTAACAATTTTTTGTTTTTATAAAAGAAAAAGATGTACATACTGTATGTACTATATGTAACTATAAATCTCGCCTGTGTACTCGATATGTAACATCTGTGGCTCACCTATATGTGTACCCGATGTGTAACTTTTATCTCTCACCTCGTCAATGTACCCGATGAAGTTCTGCAGCCCGGTACCCGTGCCTATGGTCATTGCACAGTCCACACGGTCGATGTCTGCCTCTGTTCCTGAAATAAATTAACATTTAATATCAGTAATGAGTACCTATGTTATCTCTTTCCATAGTGAGTTCTAACAACATTAATTTTAAGATTAGATTACAAACAACGTTGTGTAAGACAGGGGAGAGTAGTACCTCTCTACTGACGGTCACTTTTAGACGGCTTCTTTCCCTTGAATAACGGGGACACTTTTGCCGAAGAAGATAATGAGTCAACTATTGTAATAATATATATACACACACGAAGCTATGAATATGAAGCTGTGTTATGGTGGTCAATAAACAGTGCCATCTCTATTTTTTTATTGTAAAAGACAACATGTTACCAATGAAAGTGTGACCATCGGAACTGGGGTTAAAGACAGACAGAGAAAGAGAGAGAGAGAGAAAAAAAAACCTGTAAGCAGGAAAGAGAATAAGACAGAGCTGGTGAGAGACTGAGAGGACGGTTCAGGAGAGAGAAGGACAAATGGGTGGAGAGGGTGATGGGGAGAGACAGAGTGAATTAGGGCAGCGTAAGATGAAGGACCATTAATTTACATCTATCCTTCAACGTGACCTCGGGTGAATCTATTTTTAGAGAAATTTGCACACGTGAACAATGGCAATGCCAGGACGAGCTTTGTGCGAGACTCTCTTCACGTGCTACGTCATTATTTTACGTGGAGCCGACCGAAGACAATGAGTTGCTCTCACTCCAAGGTGGCTTCAAAGAAAGGAATATATTAAATATTTAAATCGTTCAAAAACCTCCCTCTTTGCAAATATTGACAGACCTAGTAAAATAAAATTAACAGGATGTCCATTCTGAATCGCTGCTTTGTAGAAATAAACCGAGAAATTAAATGCAAATGTGATGGGAATGTCAGACAAGGTGTGTGGAAAATTATCCTACCTAACAAACGGATGTCTCTATTAAGAAACATTTTAAATAGTCACAAGAAATTATGCTGGTTCATTAATTCTGTTTAACTACGATGTATGCTTGTCTTCCTGCCCATTTCTTTGTGTAAACAGACATAATAAGTTTTTTTTTAATAGTTGATGCATTTGAAAAGATAAATGAATTTTTATCAGAGTTACTATTGTTCTCAGACTTTTCTACATCGTGCTTTGGCAAATTTGAACATGTTAAATAAGTAAAAGAAAACTGAGACAAAAAGAGAGGGATTAAAAACAGACACACGAGTAATAAAATAGTGAGAGAAATAGACAAACCAAAGAATTTAAGAAAAATGCAACGAAAGAAAGAATGTACCTTCGCCTTCTATTGGATGGACTTTGCCGTCCACTCTCAGCTCTGCCCTCGGGCCCTGCTTCAGCAGCACCACGTCATGCCAGTCTGTGAGTTGCTATGACAACCAGAACGTGGGTCAGTGACTGCGTTACAAGGGATAATGAGCAATCAACACACCTTAGTTTCAAGCTATGGCCGTCCATCACGATAAAGACGACGATAATAACGATGATAAGCATCCTACCAGATCCCCAGAGCTGGCGGTGAAGGCCATGCCGTTCTTCAGACGGAACCCCCCGTGAACTGTCCCCTGCTTGTGGGAGGTCCTCAGCAGCGCCACCCCGAACGTCGCCTCCTTGTCACAGTCACTGTTGTCCACCAAAGCATACCTGCGGTGCAGACGGGTAGATAACACTTGTCATGCGTTAATGGATGCAGAAAAAATGAGTAGTAATTTCTTATTGGTATTTATTTTAATTTTTTTTTAACGCTACTCAAGCTTGGGATTAGCTGACTGTGATTGGCTCATTTTTTTTTAGAATGTAAATTTTGAAAAACTGTGCGATAGATGCATAGTATATGCGAACTTTAGACCTAAACTGTGCAAGACAAAGATGTTCTCCAACAATGGTTAGAGGACCGTTGCTAGGCTTGTCTACGCTTCTCTGCAATCACAAGTCGACAAACCAGGGCTGGACCAACCGTTCGTCGTCTGCAGACTGATAATCCGGCAGAAGAGACTTGAAGCGGAACGACAATGTAAAGTTGGATCTGAACTCCATGTTGTTCATGGCCCAGGCCACCACTTGCTGGTCGCCGCGGAAGTGGGCCGTGCCGCCACCTGTCGCCGACGTGTCGCTTCTTTTAATGTCCGCATTTCCGCCGGAAGCGGTGCGGCCTTTGGAGTCTTTGATGTTGACATCAAAAGGGAAATGGATGTAGGGCTCGCACGGTTCTGGAATAAGAGAAAAGGGTGTGCTCTGTGAAGTCCACGATGAGCTGGTGCATTAACATTTGCTACAATTATCGTCAATTTAGCAAATTTCACTTGCCTTACCAACACCCCATCTTTCCACACACCGAGCTATCCTTGCTTTCAGCTAACATAAGCTTCGCACACGCAGACACACAAACACACACACACTGACAGCCTACCATCTTTGATAGGCCCGGAAACTTTGGTGCAGCTGCAGAAGTCTGGCGAGAAGGCAGTGCCAGTGGCGCATGTCATGGTGATGTTCTGACCATCCACAGACCACAGGTAGCTACCCGGGTCATCCGGAACAGTATAACGGTTGCAGTCTTCTTTTTCCAAAGGGTTCGGCGATTTTTGCGTGAATAAAACAAAATAACTATGTTTTAATTGCGCATCTATATATTTTTATATATGTAAATGTGTCTTTCTTTGTGTTTATATATTTGTTTGAATGAATGCAGAGAGAACTTCACAAAATGTTTAGTACCGACAGGAAGAATGTCTGCGCCGAATGATTACAGCGTACAGGGAGTGTGGGGTTAAAAGAGAGAGAGAGAAGGTGGGAGGTTTGTAAACAGACTCGAAATAACTCCTAGTGTGTGCGTCACGTGACACGAAGACTACCCGGCAACTTTAGGAGTTCAACTTGACACCCGGGGACTGACGCTCGACACTCTTACTGACCCGCCGAGTCGCCCATGTAACACCAGTGTTGACACAGAAGGTGGATACTATGACAGGTCGGGACAAGACACAAACAAAAGTTTGCACACACCTGTAGTTTGCTAGAAAACATTGTATGTGTCGTCACGGCTTGGACCGGCTAAATGAAAGCCGTTAGAGATGTTTAAATATACATTACCACAGCAACAGAGCAACTTGATGCTGAGCCACGTTTTCATTAAACAATCTTCCTCTGACATTTTGATAATTTTTTGTAAGCTGTAGCTAAATAGATTAACATAATTTAAAATAACTTTTTTGTAGATGTGGGTGCGGCGTGCGGGAGTGTGTGTGTGATTTATGTGTTTGCATGTTTGTATAGGGTTGTTTGTCTGAATGCTTATGCAGTCATGGTCTTATTCTTAAAACTTTATCGAAGCTAGCACTTCTTCATCAATAGCCGAACTGTCATATCAATTTTCCTCTCCAGCTCCCATCTCACAGCTACTTCACGTCTGCTTGCACATCATTTAAAAGTGGAGCTTGCCAATGCTGAAAGCACGATCCAACCCTTTAAAAAAAAGCGGACCCCAAGGAAGCTACTCCACTTTCCCTAGTTTACAGCAAGAGTCCAATGAAACTACTTGAATGAAGAATAAAAGGCCTCATTCGGCCCTCGAGAACTTGTGGCAGATGTGTGACCCTGCAACTTGTGCACGTGCTGCCCTTAGCTAGATGCGCTCTCAAAAGAAGTCCACGTCAGCAGCTTAATGACATGTCCAAACCTCTTGTCAGCAGCTTGATGACATGTCCAACCCTCTTGTCAGCAGCTTGATGACATGTCCAACCCTCTTGCCAGGATGCATGTACCTATATATTGAACCGGGTTCCGTAGCCAATACTCTAACCCCTCGGCTACTCGTTTACCTCCCAAATCTGTAAAATTATTTCGGTCATTCTCGACCTAACTATTCCCACAAACATCCTAACTGTTGTAGGGTGGACTGACAGACATTTATTTGCATGTCTTTTAGTACCTGGAGTCTTTGCGGTGACGTTGGCCGAGCCAGGTAGGCAGGGGTCGTTGCACGCACGGTCCTTGACACAGTGTCGAGTGGACGCTTCATAGTGCTGGTCCTCCGGGCAGCAGTTGTATTGCAGGTGACTGCCGTCCGGACACGAGAAGTAGCCGTTACAGTTGCGAACGTCTCGAATGGTCACTGACTGGTTCACGCAGGGGTCTGAGGACAACAAGGCCAGCACCCATCGATGAAACAAAATAAAAACAGGAAGACGGTACGAACTGAAAAAAATAATGCAGACAGGATGCACAGCGCAAACTAACGGAAGTTAAGCAGGACAGGGAGGTCAGGAAGCGATCACGTGACGCGAAGAAACTTCAACGGTATCATTCAGCTGTAAACATAAGAAAATAACATTCAACATCTGTTATGAACCTTCTTAACTGGACAATGTTAAATGTTTGACGAAGTTCGGCAAAGCTGTATGGGAGGGTCACAGAGCGCCAATGGTTTTTGGGGGCAACCGTGCGAAACACTGAGCTCAGTCCAATTGTTTGCCAATACAGTAGTAATTAAAGGGACCAAGGGCAGCGGCATTCAAGCAAACTTCTTTTGAAGGCGACCTTTAAACGTCCTTAATGGCTAGGAGTTGAATTATTTCCGACTTAACAGTTAAATAAGAGGAACAAGAGAGCAGTGTGCACAGGCGGCAATGGATGCAACGACAGGTAGGTTGTTGGACAACCAGGTAAATGGCGACTAGAATGGCGAGAAGTACTCATTACAAGAAGGTAGCTACCTTTACACCTGTGTTTACATGTATTCAGCAAACAGCAACAAACTGAGGCTCCGACACATCCTGCTGAACGTTGCTCACCTTTTCGGTCGCAGGTACCTAGTAAACGCTAGAGTGCGTTGTTCGAGGAAATTTCACCGACCCATGGAGTGTGAATGTGGTGTACGTGATCAGAGTTTTATAAAAGAAGGACAATTACTATTTTTCTTGGAATTTGATTGGAGAAGTTCTTTTTTCGGTCTGTCCATCCAACCAGTGCAATCTTGCGTCAGGTACAGGCATTACTTCCTTTCATGTCGTCTGCTGTAACGAGGGCATCTGTGTTGTTTCCAGCGTCCGTCTGATACTCTGTTCTCAAGACGCTCCTTCTCCAGTAACGAAGCTAGACAGGAAACAGACTCGGTCTGGGACTGTCTACCATTCTCTGGAGACGTCCTGCAGGCGTGCCAGTTCCTTTTTTCTCGGTCGACTTTGACTTGCAGAAAGGCAAACATGGCGGCCAGTCGCCATTGAGAGCGTCCATTATGTGATCACGTGATCGTGGCAATAATCTGCCGGCCACGACATTGCAACCCAGATACTCGAATATTCTTTGAAATTTGTGTTCAGGAAGCTTTGTCATAGGTTAGTCGAAAGTAGGTCTTCAGACTCCTCTGGTTGCATTCGCTTAAATCTTTTTTTTCTTTCATTTTCTTTCTTTTCTTCTGATGAAATATTCATTTTAAACATTTTTTTCTGCTGTTATCTCTTTATAGCTCATGATTTTCTGATCTTTTCTGCAAAACGTGATTTTTCCACCATATATTTTCGGCTAAACTGTAAAGCACACGCCGGCGCACGCACACACGAACACACAAAGGGAGGTAATGGTAGGGGAGACTTTCTTCGGGACGGTGGCATCGTAGACATGTCGGGATCAATACGCATCCACGAGAAGCCAGTGAGATAAGAGCAAACAGACAGGCGAGCTTGCCTGCCGAGAGGACTTAGAGCATCTCTTCCTAACTGAGAAACCTGTGTTGCGTCCCCTGTGCTCGACTTCTCACTGCTCTCGTCAGCTTGTCTCCCCTTTTTCTCTCTCGTGGCACAGATAAGGATGCAAAGGGTCCTGCGCCTTTGCGCTTTAAGTAGCAATCTTCCTCTAATCGCCATATCGCCAGCTTCTGAGTTTTTGATGTGAGTTCTTATCCCTTCCAACAAAAACTAGAGAGAAAGAGAGAAAAACTTGGTGGCCTGTATTTTCCAGGGACCTTAATGGCTTTTTCTGCAACACGGAAACTGGACATCAAGTGTTATTTAAAAAATCTGTCACGAAGATTAAATAATTTTGTTAGTTTATTTTTCTGCATGAATTGTTAGAGGTTTAGAGCAAACAAATACTATTGGACGAAGTTATCTTTCTTAGTGCTTGAATGTGACCACTTTGATGTATCCAGGGTTCAAAAAAACAAGGATAAGCGCTCGAATTTTTCATGCCCTACATCTGGGAGTACCATAATCGACAATCAAGACATTCTAAAACCAACTCAATTTTTGTATGGCAAACATCACTGTCTGAAACAGTACATTATTATTTAAAAGATGGCATTACAATTACATTAAAGGATTATGAACCTATCCGACAGACTTCAGTTATTCCATAGCGACTTCTCAGTTGCAATATTTTCTCATAAAACATAAACACAAAGAGATGTATACAATTATTTTAAGAATCGAAACCACGACTTTTAAAGTATCATACATTTGCTTTTTCATGGCAGCCACCAACAGGCAAGTTGTCGAGGTTGTCGGTAAGTCGGTGCTGATGGCAGGTGAGAAATGTCTCTTTACCTACACACGTCACAACAGTGCTTACTTACTTTCTGAACAGTCGGATTCCATGGGCCACACGCATTGCTTGACTTTCTGTGACCACAGCAGCCCACGGGTGCACTCCTTGACCTGGCCGAGCAGCTCGCCCTCGGCCCCTAGGGAGCAGTGCACGAAGAGGTGGCAGTAGTTGGGGTGGTACGAGTACCCCGACCCTGTGGAGGTGTCGCAAGCTTCACACAGATCTGGCGGCACGCAGTCGACACGGGTGCATCAGTTATTCAGCAACAGAAAAAAAGACAGCAATCATAAACATAAATTGTTTTCCATTAGATTTTCTGTCTATAAATTGATATTGTGTGAGTGTGATTGTGTGAAAGGTGCGTGTGCGCGTACAGAAGTAATCTTTGTATGCATATTGAGAACACTAATCCTTTAGGGGTGTACAACTGTGTGAATGCTGGAACATATAACATCCTGAACAATGAACCAGAATAAGATAGAAGAAAAGAAGTAAAAAGGACAGAAATGGAGAGAAAGAGAGAAAGAAAAAAGGGGGAAAGAGAGAGAGAGAGAGAGAGAGAGAGAGAGAGAGGCGAATTATCGTTGACGAAGAAAACTACTAGCTCTAGCAGTGCAATATTCATGATCTGAATTTGTCTGTCTGTCTGTCTGTCTTTATACACACACACACACTCGAGTTCCAGCATGGAGGTGACAAAACTAATTGCGCTCGGCTTCATGTTTTGTCGCTAGGCGACCAATTAGAAGGCGACGTCCCGTCGCAAGAAGAAGCATGTGGCCTGTGGGAAGCAATTTTACTGCACCACCTTCTGGAATGTAGAGAACTGGGCGCCTGACACTGGCTGTTGTCTCGCGACATCCTTGTGTCCTGCATGCCAGGCGCCAGCCATGTGGACAACCGGGACCAATCATCTTATGAACGTGCAAATGATGTTCTTCCACCATTTTTGTATTCTGTCATGCGCTCTTGTCTTAGTAACCCATCTATAGGGTGACTCACTATGCAGATTTTTAGTAACTAGTCTAGTCTTGTTCTTCAGTGCAAGAGGCCAAATAAAATCAAAACCTTTTTATTTCTGCATCTCGTGTCCATAACTAGCTCGCTATACTGTAACTGAAGATCAATCTGTTCCCTTCAGAAAACATACTGTTAGTGAGTAGACTTATAGATATTATTTAAAAATTATTCTAAAAGAAGACAACGAAATTACTAGAGAGATAAAAAATAATATTTTGAGCTCAAAATATATTGAATACTATCTAGAAGAATAGTGTACAGCATTGACATGGTCGGGCTTTGACGATGAATCACAAAATTCTGTATTTTCCAAGCAGTCAACTTCAGGCCTAAATTTGGATTTATTATGGCTGGGAAACGCTGTTCCTTGACGATTAGAGAAGCAAGATGAAAAACAAAACTATTATCTGAAGCGATGAGGTCGTGCAAAAACTTTATCAGAACACGCAACATGTCGTTTCTCTCAAATTGTAGTGTTCTCAAATTGTCCTCTTCCTGGTCTGTTGACTGCGAAATGTCACGAGGGTTCCTAAATGTCGTGTCATGGTGTGTCTAGCAATCTAGATGGTACACGTAGGCCATCATTAAGCTCTCAGCCTTTGTAATGAAAAAAGAAATCTGATGTTTCAACAACATCAAAAAATCTGTGCAGAAACCAAAGCTCAGTTGCACATGTTTTGTAGAAGCAAATTTTGAAGAATTTTTATGAAACTGTTTGTGAGTCGTATACACATGTTGTAAATATAAAAACCTGTTTTAAGACTTAAGTGTGTTGTGTAGCTAAGCCCAGAAGACAAATTATGTCGGTGATGAGGACAGGAGGTTTCTCCGTGAGACGAATCCTAGAGACGGACGTAAACTTAATGGCAAAGCTGTAGTGCAAGGAGATTACTGCTGAGCTTGTCCCTTCGACATTTAGCCTTCTGAACATCATTAGCTCTAATTACGAGCAAAGTTCAGAGTTCAGAGAGCGCAAAAAGGACAACGTACTGCCGTCGCTCGTAGATATCAAAAGAAATACGCTAGGACTCTATCTACCTGTTTTCAAATTCAAGTAGTCGGGTATAAGAGGTTTTAGAAAGGTGAAGGACAATAATCTTATAGTCTGAGAATTAGGTTGCGTCCAACTGACATGGCGGCTTTCGATTTTCCATTATCCCTAGTTTGAGTAGTTCGTGATGAAGCTGGACGTGAATTTTGTTTTGTTCACCGTCGGCTGACCTTTGTTTTGATTGTTGTAGTCTTGGCCTGCTTCCTTAATTACTCAGGTGTCATTCTTCATCTTGACTGGAATTTATCTTCATCTTGCATGCAATGCTTTCCTCAGTGCTACGATGATCATACGTTACAACTCAACTGCTTGATGAATATGGCGAGGAGTATTATACAGTTCTTTGGAAAAAGACCATCAGTAAATCATTTTCACTGCATGAGTGGAGGGAGCCTGTACTAATGGTCGTTAATTCTGCATTCAGATCTTACATCCCGATCCCAGTTTCGTCCTCTCTCTCTCTCTCTAGTTACACTCAAACAGGACAGAAACACTTCAAACCTAAACGAAACTAAAAGAACTGATTTTTTTCTTGACATAAAACATTTGAGAGACCACTCTTCTCTTCCATGAATAGATATAATATTTTTAAAAGAATATCTCATTTTAAGGACACTACAATCCAAACTTCCTACTTTTCTTGTTGGTGTCTAACTGACTTATTCCATGCGTCCTTCCTGGGCATCACGTGCGTGTTTACATCAATGTCGCGCTTGCTCCATGAAAAACTGAATGTTTATAGAAACATTTCACATCGAAAACTGTGCGAACTGATCATGCTTTATATAAAAATTATTAAATGCTTCTGCAATACTTTAGTCATCTGTACCTTTGGTCCTCAATACCTTGATCATCTGTACCTTTTGCTACGAGTAATTAATGTCTTACCTTTCATGTTGATCCCTCTGTTGATTTCGTCGTTTGTCATAGGAAGAGAAAAAACACAGCCAAGCAGGCTGCTTCCGAGCAGCACCAATTTAGGAAAATTAGGAAACATCTTGTCTAGACGTGCAAAAAGCTGGAAAAAAGTATCACAGTATTCAAGCGATCACTGGAAAAGTGTCTTCTTCGTGGAATTACAGTTTATGATGAAACGTTACTCCTTTGGAAGAAGTGAAGGTAGTCTTGGAAGGTTCAGAAGTTTCGGGTTCAAATGAAATCCTCCTCTGGTGCAGCTGCCAATATCTAGCTCCTCAGCCCCAAGGGATAGATACCAGCATCCACAGGCTGCTGATGACCATCTGCGTTGTTCAGGAGGCCGTGGACTCTCAAGGTCGGCAAATTGGCAGAAGATTAGGGAAAAATCCTTTTGGTTTGCTCCTGTGTGTGTTTGAAGATGACCAGCCTGAGCCTCCGGAGATTTGACTTTGCAAACTTTCTTCTGCGTCACAAGATATTGTTTTTTAAAAGGAAACATTCGTTAGGAAATGTGTACTGGACATCTGTAGAGAGGCACGGGGAGGGTGGAGGTTGGGGGGATGTTTTATTGACCTGCAGGTGGAAGAACGGAAATGGCGACAGACAAAAATGGATGAACAAATGTCGCATGTATGTGTGGTTGTTGAGACATTCAGTCTAAAAAGACAGACAAAGCAATAGCTAAAAAAGAGAGGTTTTATTAAAAAATTTCCCAGGGGTTTCTGTTGTGTATTCAAAAACGTGTTCTTTTTGACATTAAGATGTCAGTAGTTTTGACTAAATATTGTATTCCTGTATGGTCAAGCTTTGTTGGAAAGAATAATGAAGCTACCTTGTCACTAGGTATATCATAATAATAATAAAGCAAATTTATACAACGCATTTCACGACTTAGCATAACATAACGACTTAGTGTAACAGGATGATTGCTAGAGGTGCAATACTTCCTGTGGAAATGTCTCCTCAGGTTTTGAGGAAAACAACAAAATAAATCCTAAACAGGAAGAAAAGGACAAAAAGAAGAAAGAAATGACAAAAACAAAACAAAACAAAAGTCAAAAACGCAAAAGACAGACTGATAGAAAGCTAGAATGACGTATTGAAAGGTAAAAAGATGAAAACAAATTCTCTAATTTTTTTGTCTTCCGTGTCCATCCGTTCACATCAAACAGAAAGCCATCGAAGGGATGAAACTAAGGATTCGACTGACTTCGGTGCTGTTGACTCAGACACTTGGGTCTTCGACCGAGCTTAAATACCACGGCTATTGCAGAGCAGTGCGAACAAACAGGTTGTTTACGCCTCCCGACGGATGACATGGGCCAGGAGCTCGCGCTAAGACCTCGCGTCAAGTTGTTTGCTCCTCAAAATGACAGCGAAACAGTGCTCTCCCTTTTGCGTTCGTTCGAGATATTTCCGTCTGGGAAGAGATCCTACCACGAACTTGTATCACTGGACTGCTGGCAGATGATTTTTTTCCAGTTAACTACTAAAACTTATGGACTTATCTGTCTAATCGTCAATGAGAGGAAAGAAAGAGAGAAAGAAAGAAAAAAGAAAAAAAAAAGAAAGGACTTCTATTTCTTACATCTTAAAATATTTTGTTTTCACAAGTAGGCTAGAGGTTTGGGACTTCAAGAATTGTAATAAGTGCTGTGACTTTAATGGCAATACTCAATTATTAAGGCTTTTGCTCCGATTTACAGTCCCCATAGCCAGAGTAATTTTGTTTTCGCAAGTGTTAGCCTCAGCAGTTCCCTGCTCTCTCAGGGCAGCGTATAAATAATTTTATTCGACAGCGCCCTCTTTTGTCAAAAGTAGCAAGAAGGTGATAAGAGGGGTTAAGCGTTGGGGAGTCGACGTGCACGTGCTGGGCAGACATGACGTCACCAGCAGCCACACCAGATCTTATTCATTACCGTCCATTAGATTATGGACCTTTTCTAGCAACATAGTGGTAAGGTCTGGACCAACGGCCTGGCTTTCTCATGAATGTTGCCGAGATGCTACGAAAAATACACGACAGTGGGCTGAAGAAGTTTTAAGCTTAGACGACATTTTGGAAGAAGAGTGCCACAAAATGTAAGCCCTGTGCCCAATGTTTAGGATTGTACTTACAATGCAGGAATATAAAGATCAAAAGAAAAAACGAACAGCTCACACTTTTTTCCATTTTGTTCCTTTTACTTGTAAACCTTTTGTCAACCCTCTGCCTGCCTGCTGAATTATTTCTGAGTATTTATAGGCATTTCTTTCCTCAGCAATATCTTTACTAGTACAAGAATTACTTGCAGCCATACAGTAAAATGTTTCATGAAGGAGTATCCACCACATTATTTTTTTAAAAAACCTTCCTTTAATAGAAACCTTGTCATAACACCTCCACAGCATGTTCCGATAACATCCAGGTGGGTGACATGAAACGTCAAACAAAGAAATGTCCCGAACCTCAGTTCACAGAAGATCATCAGATGCAAATGCAGGATGAACTACCTGTCTACAACCATTCTAAAATGTGCTTTTTGGACTTGTCATATGCTGTAACCGGGGTGGTGGGTATTTACTGTGTTTCAAACGTCTTCAGTGCCACCCGACCTTCACATTCTGGTTGGAATGGTGTCACAAAAGGCTGGTGTTTGACAAACCTGACAGTCAAACACCTCCATGGTCTCCGCCTCATTCCGAAATGGCATGTGCTCTCTTTGGTTGTAGAGGAAAAAACGTTTCTTTTCAGGTGCATTACGCGTCCAAGTGTCAAAGGTCACGCGATAATTACGCAGTGCACTTAACTCTCGTTTAGGGGATGATCCACAATGGTGTAAAGAATTACTGTAAGCCCAACAAGGTCAACATCCCTAGCAGCAGCTGTCACATCATCGACAAAGACCCAGGATTAACATCAACAACGACATTGACAACAACTTGGAGAACATCATTACCAACAATATTGACAGGACATCTAGCAACCGCGTGGGCAAAGCAGCGAAAGACGTTTTACAACGACATCGCGTTTTTTTTACAACGGAATCATCAGTAAATTCCCAGCTTCTTTGAATACAGAGAAGGGCAACTGTCTAATTTTCATTTTGCTGAGAGAGTAACATCGGCAAATAAAACACGGCATGACGAGGCAGTCAACTGTCTGTAGTCCTTCCCATGCTGTTGACCCAAGCAATGTTGACATTGATTAAACATGTTTCTCACAAAATTCTTGGGAAGTAGTAAGGCGTGGGTGACTGGGTGACTTCAATTACAGGTGTGCTGCTCATAGGCGTCAAAGTGCTTTTAGCTGTGCTACTGGTGTTTAAATCCTCTCCCTTATTTGGTGTCCTCGATGTAGTTTGTCCATGTGTAAATAAATATCAACTATTCATTGATAAAATGACACGTCAGTACTGGCTAAACCAATTTCATTACCTATTAAAAAAACCTCTAGGTACTGAGTATACTAATTTAATGGCTGGTGAAACAAGATAAGAAAACCTTTAAGAACTGTCAAGGCAAAAATAAACTACCACAGCATCACGTGTCTATTTATTAAATATTAGCAGCACAGTGATTATGATTTGATGTTTCATTTAATCGTGTGTCGTGTGCTACAACAAGAATTGATGATCGAAAAATGCAGAAGCAAACACTTTTGGCATTTAAATGTCACGTGATGTACATTGTAAACAATGTTTGTACTAAAACTACCACGCACTTTGCATGTATGTGTGTGTGTTTGTGTGTGTGTAATGAGTTGTGTAGGTCTCCTGTTGTTTCGTGTACGAATGGTCTCTTGTGTTTGACGTCTTGTGTGCGTCATTTGTTCGACGTCACTTGAAGCAGAAAAAGACGTCATATCTAAGAAAAGAAGCAGTTGTTCTCAAAAGTGAGTTTGAAAACAACAGTCTTCGTCCGCCATCTTCTTTATAACCCTATCAGTGACTTTCCTCTGATATTGTGCCTCCTCGATTCGATTCATCTACAAATATCTTCATCCTCATCGTCATCTGAGGGGGCTCGTCGACCGTTATGATGTGTGTATGCAAGGTAAGTGTACGCTCGTCTTTTGTGTGTGTGTAAGGGCTATGTGGGTGCAACAGAGCAACGCGTCATTATTTGAATTCGATGTCAAATATAGATCCATACAATATTTTTATGCCAGTCAACATCGGTCATGATCGTTTAGTTCAAACTCCTTTCATCAACACCACCCACGTTTCGCTCTGTGTCAACCTCGAAGGCGGTGGTGAAGTAGTGGGAGCGGGGTGGAACCCAGATGACGTTGCATGTGTACTCCACCGGAAACGTTACTGCACATAGTGGCTTAGGGCAGCGAGCCGCTTGACCACCTGTGACGCAGACAGCGTCTCGTGCGATGTTGTACGCGAGGTTGAAGACGCAGTGTTAACAAGACACTCATCCCTCCTTCGGCAAATGTTTGAGCAGCGCGAGCGAGTAGGGAGGTGAGGATGTTAAGAAAAGGGTGCAGCTGCCTGACTGCAGTCTCTCAGGTCCTTCTTCATTCACCCACCCCCTGCTCCCTAAACTTCCGCTCCTTTCATCGTGTCATTCTCAAAACTGCCTCTTCATTCCACGTCTTCCCATCCGCGTGTTTGGCCTCCTCGTTGCTTGTAACAGAAGGACGTGTAATCGGGAATTAAGATGTAGCACGATGTTTGTTGATTTCATTTCATTAGCATGCGATTAAAATACTCGGGGATAATATATGCACAAGTGTACACCCATGCACGTGGGCGATAAGAAATTACACATACACTCATAAACTAAGACATAAGTAGATTTGGACACAGGCACGAGGAGAGGGAGAGATGAGAAGATAAGCATATAGAAAAAGGGGCAGAAAGAGGTTACAGACAGAAGAGAAGAGAGAAAGAGGATGGATAGATTATACTGAATACTTAGCTAAGCGTGTGGTATACTTGACCTCGCATAGGGTCAATTCACAGTTACAACTAGATGGCAGGGATAAAATCGTTTTCCGGTCATTTTTCTGAAGTAAAAACGGTTAGTTTGTTTTACTCCTCCCTTTCCTTTGGAGTAGCGAAGGGAGTGTAGCTATTATGCACTGTGAAAGACAAGAGTGGTTGAGAAGAAAAGAAGCTCGGGTGCTTTCAAAACGACAAACGTTTGTGTGAATGGGAGGCGCACAGGAAATCATATTGTGACTGTCAAGGAAACGAAGCTGTAGGTGTCTAGTCCCACGCACCCACCCCCTCACACTCTTGCACCCACTCACGTAACCATACTGTGTGTGCGTGTGTGCTTGGGTATGTGTATAGGTGTGCGCGCGTGCGTATATGTAAGCAGTGGAGGAGAGAAAGAGAAATAGAGAAAAGACAGGGCGAGGCAGAGTAATGGTTAGGAATGCGGTTAGGCAGGGTGGCTGACCGGATGGGTAGGACACCCCAAAATGTATATAAAGTCGAGTCCCGAGTCTTTCTACAGAAACGTAGCTGCAACAATCTGGATAAGTACAGAGAAACAGAACAGAACGAATAACTTCAATCATTTCAGAAGGAAACTAAACAACTGAGCTACGTTTGCGTGTTATTGGGACCAAGATGAACAAACCGACCGTCTTCTTACTCGCTCTCTTGAGCGCATCACTGGTTGTCCAGACTCAGGCACAAAACAACATTGTGGACGCCATCGTCAGAGTCGAGACACAGAAAGCTGCAGGAGCAGCAAGGTACTACTCACCTGTCAACGCTGGTGTCATTCCACAACTTCAGCTTACTGATGAAGAAGCCATCGGTGAGTTATTACAATTTAGTTGTCCAATAACGGATACAGCCATCCAGTTATGTTGCCCAACGGTTGCGGTGAAAGAATAGACCTCGATTGATAACTGAAGTGTAGAAGGATATCAGATTACGAAAATATTTAATCTTTAAGGTCTTGTGGAAAGATAACATTAAGAAATTAGATAAGGTACTTGAGCGTTCAGTTCGTTGTTCAGACTCAGGCACAACGCATTGTGAGCACAATCGTGTGAGTCGAGACCTTAATATTAGCGTTGTTCCCCAATTTCAGTTTTCAGATACTGAAGCCACAGGTAAGATATTTCAAATTCAGTGGTGCGTAAAGGTTGAGTTATGTCAGCTGCTGCAGCTGTCCACTCCTAACAACCAGGTGAAAATATACAGAACTGAACTAAGCTTGTGATGGGTGTCAGCAAATTCAGATCTGTAACCTTTAAAGTTCTCTTTTTCTTCTTACAGAAATTGATAATATTTGCAATACAATGTGCCTTCTCTCCCTTAAATAATATTATACATATACACAGTGTATATCTTTATATATACACAGTTTATTTGTGGCCATTCAGATGTCACTTTTGCTATTTTAGAACAATTAGAGTCAAATAAATATATTTCTCTCTCTCCCTCTTCCCTAAAATCAGAGACTACTCTTTTTTTTTGCGTTAACGTTTTTGTGAGACCTGACTGCAAGGTAGTTTGGGCGATTCACGTGCATTTTTTATGGCGGTGAATGTTTCAGCGGCTTGCGGACCTATTGCCGGCGAGACTACCAGAGAAACCGGTCATAACAGGACATGCAGCGCCTTTGTTACCTGCTATGAATACAACGGACCCAACTTTGGAATCGCGTACGTCAGGGCAACGGCTGCAGGAACGTTTTGGTCATTGAACAACACTGCTGAACGGGCCACACCTGAGTCAACATGTCCTCTAGGTAAGTAGCAAAACAGATAGCTATAAAGGTGATAAAAATAGACAAAATATTCACAGCTTTCAAAGTAATAAAATCGTATTTTCTTCGCCGCAGGACCCTGCAATACTGGAATCCCTACGACGGACGGACTGACTTGCTACTCCTACATCACCTGCGTGAATGGCAAACTAGAAACACGAAAGTGTGCGGACAGGTTCAGCTACAGCTACTCGCAGGCTCGATCCAATCCCAGCAACCCATGCGTCCCAGATGACACGTGCTCTCAAGTTGCGGCTCTTAATTACAGTAAGTATTTATTCTAAGACCGTAGCACTATTTATGGAGTCAACGTGCCACCAAAAGTGTTTTTATACAGTAAAAAAGGTAAAGGTGGGGAAAGTGAAACTGCAGGTAAATACTTTACACTTCGAAAAAATTATTATATAAAAATGAGCTGAATGTTACAATAACAGAATTTTGTTTTCATAAAAGAGTACAATGGACATATTACAAGTAAACATAAAACCTCAGTGTTTAGGTCGGACGTCGGTAGAGGGATAACCTTCGTTATGTCCAAAAACATGTCACGATCACATCTCTTAACATGCACCAAACAACTTTATGGTGTCAGGGTCTCACATTTCTCTGACAAATGACAACTACAGGTAGAGAGGCGTGTCCCAAACATGAGTTTGTATCATTTGCAGCCATCCTCAGCTGCGTTCCAATGACTAGCGTGCAGGCGGCGGTGGTCGAATACAACCGAACACAACGCATCACATTCGCCGACGGTAGGGTGGAGGAACAAACGTTGCCACTGAGATGCCCGGCTAATACTGTCCTTGATACCAGAAACCTGGGCAACTGCACTTGTATTCCATCTAACCTACGTGAGTCTAAACATCCCTCCATCTTTGATGTTTACAATTACAGTATAGAGTTAAGAGCAGTAGTCTTGATGGAATGTTTATGAAAATGCTTACGTTTAATGAACCGCATAGTCATTAACAGAAAGAAAAATAACGGTTCAGCGCTTTATACTTTGAATATATTCCACAAAAAACAAGTACTCTTGTGACAGATAGATGTAAGTATTTAAACAATACAAAGGCAAGGAAGAATGATTGACACACAGCAGGCAGGCATACATACAGACATAGAGTTTTTCATGCTTCAGAAAAAGAAAACAACTAAGCAATTTGTGATAACAGGAAACTGTCCTGTTGTACTGGAGCTCGCCACCAGCCTCACCTTGCCCTCCGTTAACCTCACTGAGTTCCCCGCCCTTGCTTCCAATGAAATCGCAGGAAACTTCAACATGACTCTCAGGTAAACAAGACAATTTTTGCCGAAAGCATTGTTAAATACACAAAAGGTCGAGAAAAAGAAATTAATAAAATGTTTATAAATGACCTTAAAAATGATCATTTTTAACAGTTTCCAAGTTTCCGCCTCCACCACCAATGCAGCGCTGGTCAGCAACTCTAGAAACACTCAGCACTGCCAAACAGCTTCATTGGAGGTTTACCTCGAGGGTGGCCAGGTTGGCGCCAAGGTGGTGAACATCAACGGGGGAAGTTATGTTCTTCAAGGTGGTAACGGACTGGTAAGGAACAAATTACACAGAGCGGTCGTATTCACGTATATATTTTACGCTACCTGCAAAATACAAACTAAAAATACAATAAAAATACAATGACCTACGAACATGTCTCACAACATACTAGCACGAGGCTGTATACATCAACAATAAAATTTTTAAAAGGTAAAAACGTTTGCCGTACAAAAGTACAAAATATTTGTTGGGCTGAACCTAGAACATTCTTAGTTCAAACCATCGTCTATTTCGCAAGAGGCAGCTTAAAACAGCGATAATAAACATCTCTACGTCCAAAGGTTTAAAATGACAACATATGGACGCACGCAACAAACATAGAGTACCATATGAGATAAAAGATATGTAGGCAAAAGCTGTTCTCAGCGTGCACAATTCATTTGAAAAACTGTCCTCCAGCTGCAAATGTTTCTGTCCACACCACAAGTCGAATCATAGAACAGATCCAATATGCAGAAGCCTTTTTATGTTGCTCATTAGGGTGCCTACAAAACGCCTTTTTAAAAACCAAAATGAGTTGACAAGCCGTCAGAAGAAAAGTCGTGGAAATCCAGAGATAAAGAAGCATCAAGACGTCCTACTGTTTGTCCTCCTTCATCAAGCGCAAAAGCAAACTCTGTAGTTTTAGAGAAAAATGTTGTCAAAATATTGCGATAATCTTCAGCAGAAGATAGGTGTCTACTGCATGTATGCAAGAGCACCAAGTCAATTATAGTCATCGTAGAGTACTAGGATGTACATGGTCAAGAGGCAGAGAGGAGAAAGCACACTGCATCTACTGTGTGACCTGGTCCGGGGTGCAACGATAAGCGCCTGTCACCAATACAGTGAAAAATGGCTGTCCTGGGTTCAGATCTCGTTTCCGGCAAGCTGTCATTTCTCTGGATGCTGTGATGTAACCCTAATTGCTGGCTCGGGGTAAAACACCATACACTACCATCACCTCGCTTTAAAAAGGAAACATTTAAACAAAACAATAAAATGCGCTATATTACTAGGAAAGCAAAACAGCAGGAATTGTTCTGAGGAAGACACAATGTTTGTTCCGGAAAAAAACTTCAAGCTTACGTGTTCTTACTTTTGTAACATCATTGTCAAATTTCTTTTTTGCAACAGATCTCTGCCGGAAATACCAACTTTGTCCAGCTTGTGCGCAGCAACAGCACCTTGACTCTGATCGTGAATGGCAACGCAGTTTCTAGAGATATTGGTTAGTAAACCAATGCCATCATCATCAGCATCAGCATCAGCACCAAAATCAGCATCAGCATCATCATCACTTCTAACCATTGCATACCAGATAAAAAATGAGGATTACTTTTGTGCAAAATGTGATAGTGTTAAACATCAAGTTGTGGAAACTGCACGACTGTGTAATAAGGTCTCATGTAGCTTACAGTTTTCTTGTTATACTTACAGGAACGTCTAGGCTCGCCAAGACAAACTGCGGCTTAAGCTTGGGACAAGGATACCCTCGTGCAAACTTTGCGGGGACCATCGGAAATGTAAGCCCAATTAGATAAATAATTTCTGTTTGTTTTTTGATCAGCAACTCATTTGTTTCTTTTATATGATCTGTGAACTCATAGCAAGATTTAAATAGTCAGACGTAAATTTATTTTTCCTTCTTGTGACTTCTTCAAATCTACATGCTGGAATAAATCCCAACATATCAAAGCAATTTATGTATAATCAATATATAAACAAACTACTCAGAATATTTAATATACCTAGCTAAAGTATTTTTCAAGAAATGTGACAGCCTTAAAACTAATAACCTGCTAATAACTACCTAATTCTGCTTTGTTTCAGTTCCGAATGACACTGCCCTGCGTCTAAAGGTTCGATCTAATGCCTCTTGTCAGCGTCCAACTCACTGTCGACGATCCATTATTCTTTGTTCTTCTGAAATGAAAAAAATAGAAAAGAAACAGTATTTTTTAAAGTAAACACTGTACTGGGAAAAACAACTTCCAAATTATTACTAACAAGAAAAATAACGGTAAATGAATATGATATGTTAGACAAACTGAGGCATTTGGCGTTGCCTACATTATCGAGAAAGATGCTACAATTGACTGGTTAATAAATTTCTGCAAAGAAGAATTGAGTTAATATTGTTTATTACGTTGTCGCATTGTGTTAATTATCTGTTGGTCCTTCATTACACTTTTTGGCATCACGTCTAGAAGGCACTCCCACTCCCACAATCCACTTTCTAACACAAACATTTAGGCGCAACAGACACACTACAATTCATCTAACATAAATTAAATGCACGGACTAATGTATTTGTATCTTACCTTAAGGATCTATAATAATGCAGTTGAAAGATGTATGTGGTTTACCTTTCCTTTAACAACCACCTTCTTTGCTTCCATTATCAACTCCATTAACACTCATCTAACAACACATTCACGTCAAGTCCTAGGAGTAAAACCTTTAACAGGAGGAGGGACAGAAGAAACTTACAAACAAATGTTCAACAAGTCAGAAGATCACAAGTGCCAGCAACATTGTGTTCATACTGTACTGTGATTAGTGTCCCTACACTGTGTCTATGTTTAGTGTATTTGAGGACGTCTCGATGACATTATTTGAGTCTAGTAACGTGTCGTTACCACTAGGGCTACAGCAGCATCTATAGTTTCAGTTGATGTTTACGTCATACCTGAAAAAAACTGTTTTTCAAGAAAATTTGCTTTTTATAAAATTTACTTTAAAAGGAAGTCATATTTTATTTACGTTTACGAGCAGGTTAAAAATAATGTAAAGGTTAATCATGTGGTTATGCTACTTTTTTACAATACACAAAAGATAAAATCACTTTTAATGTCTTTGATAAAAAAAATTTCTGCTGCCCCTATTTAAATGTTATTCTTTGCTGCTATTGCCATGCTGCTGCTTTTCAGGTCGTTGCTGCTGTTACTACAACTTTTATGGCATAAAAGAAGTAAAGAACAAAAGATAAAGAGAACAAAGAATGCGCAAAATGGTATCAGTAGCTATTAAGATGTTGGAATGTGAATGAGTGATATAGCTGACTGCTGATGTACCAGATCGATGTCGTCTGCAAAACACATGTTGCAGATGGGACTCCAACCTGTGGGGGAGGCATGGTGATCATAAAGGTTCTTTTTAATTTCCAACAGAGCAGACGATAAGGGACAATTTCTTGACAGAGAAATGCGGTCTGAAAGAAGTGTTTTTGCTGGTGTTGTGTTGCAATACTCTCTTTGAGCTCGTGTACAGTGTTTTATTAACTGCTTCTGTAAAATATTCACAAGTGTCTTCAATAACGATCAGAACACTATTTGGAGGACAATAAACTCCTAGGGCAGGAACAAGCCGGCTTTCCACAGGGCTTTTCCACCCTCGACTACCTATTCATCCTGCACTCATTATCGAAATCAAAGAAAGAAGCTAGTCTTCTGCACGTTTGTAGACTACGAAAAAGCCTTTGACAAAATAAACAGAACTCATCTCTGGAAAAATTGTTAGATTATGAGGTTAATGGAAGTTTCATAAATGTAATCAAAGATATAAACAAAATCCTGTGTTGAGTTTAGCGGAAACCAGTTTGAGCCTTTTTTAAAAGTAGTCACGGTGTAAGGCAAGGAACAGAGCTATCTCCTTTACTGTTTGCAATTTATCTCAATGACTTGAAAACACATCTCTTTGCAGACTCTGTAGATAGTCTCTCAGAATTAGCCAAACTGGCACCAAATAACCTTACCCCTCAATAAACTGATGAACTCCTTAAGTTATTCATATTACTGTATGCAGATGATAATGTAATTTGTTCTGGAAAACCTATGGAATACTTTAGATAGCATATAAAAGTAATCTGACAAGTCGAACCTGAAATTAACCCAGACAAAACTAAGATATTTATATTCTCGAGCGGTAAAATAAAAAAGAAACTAACATTTATTGATAATGGTGAGTAACGTAAAATATATAATTTTTTCTATCTTGGCCTGAAACTTAATTATAATGACAAATTTCTTGTAGCACAAAAAGATTTATATGACAGACCCTCAAGATTAATGTTTTCTCTACTAATAAAAAATGTAAACAGTCACAACTACCATTAGATATACAACTTGATATGTTTGACGGATTGTCCTTACAATACTTACATTTGTGAAATATGGGCATCAGGGAGTAGTGATATTTCTGTTAAAGTACAGCTAAGATTTAAAAAAATGATCCTTATAGTATGAAAGTCTACCCCATAAGCCGAACAGTGAGTGTGTGAATATGTATGGATATATTTTTAATATCTCAATGCCCCTTAGAGGGTGACAGAATAAAGAACCTTGAATCTTGAATAAGGATGAGATCTCACAGGAAACATCTACCAGTCGCTGATTCATTCAACCTCCCTTCCCCCCACCAGATGCGACCAGTCCTGTCCAAACTGACAGGAACTGAATAATTCATTAAACAAACAAAGAAGAGAATGAGCATACGACTGCACACACCCATGCACATGGAAAATACGAAATTGTACATACACGTGCATATAGAGATGAGTGTATTTACATTTTGACACAGGCACGAAGAGAGGGGGGGGGGGAGAGAGAGAAGATAAGCAAGAGTAAAGTAGATAGATAGAGAGAGAGAAAGAGGATGGATAAAGATTGCACTGAATACTTAATAGGTTATCGCGAGGCAATTGACCTTTCCGCACAGGGTGAATTAACAGCAGTAACCAGATGGCAGAAATGCAAAAGTTTTTTGGTTATTTTATGAAGTAAAAACAGTTCGTTTATTTTACTCCTCCCTTTCCTTTGAAGATGCGAAGGGAGTGTAACTCTTATGCATCGGGAAAGACGAGACAGTGGTTGAGAAGAAAAGAAGTTCAGGTGCTTTCAAGACGATGACAAACGTTTGTGTATATGGGAGGTGCACAGGAAATCACATTGTGACTGTAATGGAAGTGGACATGCGGCTCTCTAGTGTTTTGAGTCCCACGCACCCATCCCGTCACACTCTCGCACCCATTGACGTAATAAACCTTACATCGTGCGTTCACGAATACTGTGGGTGTGTGTGTGTGTGTGAGCGCGTGCGCGTATGTGGAGGAGTTAAAGAGAGAAATAAGAAGATAGGGAACGGCAGAGTAATGGTTAAGAATGCGGTTAGGCAGGGTGGCTGACCGGATGGGTAGGACACACCAAAATGTATATAAAGTCAAGTCCCGGGTCTTTCTACAGAAACGTAGCTGCAACAATCTGGATAAATACAGAGGAACAGAACAGAACGAATAACTTCAATCATTTCAGAAGGAAACTTAACAACTGAGCTACGTTTGCGTGTTATTGGGACCAAGATGAAGAAACCCGCCGTCTTCCTACTCGCTCTTTTGAGCGCTTCATTCTTTGTCCAGACTCAGGCACAAAACAACATTGTGGACGCCATCGTCAGAGTCGAGACACAGAAAGCTTCAGGAGCAGCAAGATACTATGCAGCTGTCAACGCTGGTGTCATTCCACAACTTCAGCTTACTGACGAAGAAGCCATCGGTGAGTTGTTACAATTTAGTTGTCCAATAACGGATATAGCCATCCAGTTATGTTGCCCAACGGTTCCCGTGAAAGAATAGACCTCTATTGATAACTGAAGTGTAGATGGATATCAGCATATGAAAATATATAACCTTTAAGGTCTTCTCAAATTTACAGAAATTCAAAACATTACATTAAATTTTTTTCTGTCTCCCAATATATCCTATGTTTCCGTCGAGGGAGGAACGTGTTTCTTTTCGATCTATTGCTGTATCTTAATGCAAGACTATTTCTTATCCATTACATATACACAATGAGTTAATAGCGCAGATGTCCCTAACAGAGAAAAATAATTACTGTATTGTGGAAAAATAAATTTAGGAAATTAGATAAGATGCGACATTATCCTTGAGAGCAATTAGAAGCAGCTCTACTGGAAAGCAATGGATTGAACCCCACAGCACAAGAACAACAATAGACAATACCATGGCATGATACATTAATACCTATTTTACCAGAAAGACCCGTAGAATAGTCAGAGAAAAGTATTTCTCTCGTCCTCTCTTTTGCAAGTTTTATTGTCATGTTTTCATTTTATTAGGTCTGAGTGCAAAGCTATGTTTGTGCGATCCACGTGGATTTTGTCATGGCGCTAAATGTTTCAGCTGTATGTACACCTATTGCTGGTGAGACAACCAGAGAAACCGGGTATAACAAGACATGCAGTGCCTTCTATACCTGCAATGAATACAACGGACCCAATTATGGAATCGTCTACATCAGGCCGACCGCTGGAGGAACATTTTGGTCCACCAACAACACTCTCGAACTGGCCACACCAAAGGCAACGTGTCCTGCCAGTAAGTAGCAAGATTGTGAATGTTCCTTAACATAAAGACAAACATTTAAAGGGTGTGACTGCATTATTTTCACTACTAAACCCATGGGTGTTTACTAAGTGCGATGGCTTATATTATGTTAATACTAAATCCTAAGTACCTACACATCATGTCGTTCACTGAACTGAAATATTCTAAAAGCGTATAAAGCAGATTAAGCTGTGGCTGACAATTGTTATCAACAAATGATGACTATACGATAGAGATAACTAAAGTCATTTGCTTAGTTTATTTTGGCACATAAGCCACTTACCGACCAATCACCTCGTTTAAAACAATTTTAGTAAACGATAAAGTTCATTTTTGCGAGTGAAGTATGTATCTATGTTACAGAAATAGTTGTTTTATAGTTATAAAATAAATTGAATATATAAACTAATATTTGCTAAATAAATTTCAAACTTGGCAATAAATTCCTTGGGGTCTACACCTGTATGGTCGGGCCATGAAAGCAACGAAGGGGAAATAATAACCCGATGATTATAGTTCAGATGCAAACACGATTAGCTAGTACAAGAAAAGCAACATCAAATGCATATACCACCTGAGTATACCAATAACAGTCCTCTTAATTAAAGGTATACTTTGCTTGACTTTGTTATTTGATTCGTCGTATCGTGAAATAATCATAAATAAAACCTTCAGCCTTCACCACAATGGAATCGTATTTTCTCCTCTCCGCAGATCCCTGCAATACTGGAATCCCTACGACTGACGGACAGACTTGCTACTCCTACACCATCTGTGTGAATGACAAACTAGAAACACGAAAGTGCGCGGACAGGACCAGCTACAGCTACTCCCAGGCTCGATCCAATCCCAGCAACCCCTGCGTCCCAGATGACACGTGCTCTCAAGTTGCGGCTTATAATTACAGTAAGTATTTATGACCGTAACATAGATACCTACCTGTAGTAGTCGTTTGTCTTGAAATTCGAGATCCTGACACCATAAAGTTGTTTGGTGAATGTTAAGAGATATGCATGAGACATATTTTAGGACATTACGGGGATCATCCCTCTACTGACCCCCCGACCTCAACACTAAGGCATTCTTTTATATTTACACGTTGAAGAGTGTTAATGTCGATTATCCTCACGTGTACAAAACGTTTCATTGTCATATTTTACCCATTGTTAGACAATAATTCTTTCAAAGTGTAAATAACTTACTTCAGTTTCACTTTCCCCACCTTCACCTATTCTAGAAGCCCTGTTGCCGTTGTATGCAAACAAGTTTTATCATTTGCAGCCATCCTCAGCTGCACTCCACTGACTAGTGTGCAGGCTCCGGTGGTTGATTACAACCGGACACAACTCATCATATACGCCGATGGAAGGGCTGAGGAAAGAACTTTGACACTGAAATGTCCGGCTAATACTGCCCTTGATATGAGAAACCTGGGCAACTGCACTTGTATTCCATCTAACCAACGTGAGTACACACATCCCTCCATCTTTGATGTTTAGAATTAAAGCACAGAGTTAAGAGCGGCAGTCTCGGTGGAATGTTTATGAAAAATGCTTCCTTTTAATGAACAACATAGTCATAAAGGAAAATAACGGTTCAGCACTTTCCACTTCGTATATATTCCACAAAAATCCAAGAAGTACACCTCCGACAGAAAGGCGTACGTATTTAAACAAGACAGACAAAGGCAAGGACGCCAGAGAGACTTACACAATATTAAGGCAAAAATACAGACTTTATTCATGCTTTGGAAAAATAAGAAAAAATGTGAGGCACTCTCTGATAACAGGAGACTGTCCTGTTGTACTGGAGCGCACCGCCAGCCTCACCTTAGGGGCCACAAACAATGCTATTGCTGAGTTCCCTGCCCTTGCCTCCAATGAAATCGCAGGAAACTTCACCATGTCTTTCAGGTAAGCAAGCAAAAGTATAACATTATCAAAAATGAATTGTCGTGTAAAATGATAAAAATTTTACACTCATTCCCTTGTAGTGTAAATCAGTGCATTTTTATGTGTGTGTGTGTGTTTTTTGAGCAGACATAGGCGTATGGAAAAGCACTTGGATAAATAAAGTTGTACACATTTACTTCGATACAGTTCAAATGTTAATGAAATATAGTTTTTCATTTTTTAATAAGACGTTAAAAACCAGTGTGCTCTTATATTATGTTTTTCAAGTCTAATAAAATAAGATTCTAGTTTAGAAATATTTTTACGGATTATTTCAACTACAAGTCATAAAGCTTACCTCTGAACAGCAATTTAATAATCAGATTTCTGGCTTTAAAATATTTTTACGGATTAATCCAACTAAAGCTTGCCTCTGAAGAGAAATTTAATAGTCAGATTAAAAGCTTAAAATCTTTTACAGTCGCTACAGCCGAAAATGAAACCGTGTGGACATCCTTGTAGCATTAGCTGTAAGGGTGGGCAACAAGACAAATGAAGGCATCGTTCAATACACACGTTCAATACACAAAAGAAATGAGAAAAGGGATTGCTAAAATGCTTATAAGAGACCTCATGAGTGAATTTCAGGAATTTTTGTTAATAGTTTTCAAGTTTCCGGCTCCACCACCAGCGCAACGCTGGTCAGCAACTCCAGAAACACGATGAACTGCCGGACGGCCTCCTTGGAGGTCTACCTGGAGAACGGCGTGATTGGCGCCAGGCTGGTGAACATCAACGGGGGAACTTTTACTCTCACCACTAATAACGCGGTGAGAAAAAAAATATACAAAACATTCATATTAATGAATATCTCTAACGCTACATGCAACATACATTACAATAAATCAAATACACAATAAAAAGATAACGATCTACGATTAGCGCCATTTCCCACAGTAAAGTGGCACTAAGCTATATGTAAATATACACATATATCAACAACAAAACTTGCAGTTAAAGGAAGAAATTTCTGTTTTTACCGAAAAATCACAAAAATATAGTGTAAACAACAGTTCTGCTTTTTTACAACTATCCCTCGCTATGAAAATGAAAAAAATACAAGAAAACAATAAAACTTTACTACATTACGACTACTACTACTACTACTACTACTACTACTACTACGAGAGAGAGAGAGAGAGGGCAGAAAGTGAGGAAAGCAAAATGTTCAGGGAAACTTTTGGGTTTGAGTACTCGCCCTCTTGCAACACCTTTGTCAATTTTCTCTTTGCCACAGATCTCTACCGGAAATACCTACACCGTCCAGCTCATGCGCAGCTACAGGACTGTGACTCTGAGTGTGAATGGCAACCAGGCAGCCACTGCTGATATCGGTTAGCAACCCATCACCATAACCAGAGCGATCATCATCATCATCATCATCATCATCATCATCATCATCCTCATCATCCTCAAACAGAAATTTTCAATTTTTAAAACATTCTGCTAAATAACCACGCCTATGATAAACACTTGTCAAAGCACTCTCATTGCTAACCATTGCATACCAGATCAAAATTGAGGATTACTTTTGTGCAAAATGTGATAATGTTAAAAATTAAGCTGTGGCAACTGCAGGACTGTGCAATAAGGTAACATACAGTAACACACAGTTTTCTTGTTATACTTACAGGAACGTCTAGGCTCGCCAAGACAAACTGCGGCTTAAGTTTGGGACAAGGATACACTCGTGCAAACTTTGTGGGAACCATTGAAAATGTAAGAGGAGTTAGATACAGTATATAATTTCTGTTTGTTCCTTGTTTGGCAACTCGTCTTTTCTCCTTATCACAGACTCTTCTTTCGGCATGAGTAGTCTTAGACTTGCTTTTATCGTCTGTACTTTAAATATTTCTTGATAAAGAATGTTTACTGAAAAAAACCCCAACGAAAATAGAGTAAGATAGAAACGTGTCGCTAAATTAAGAGCTAAATTTAATTTTTTCATCTATAGTGACTTTATAAAACCTACATATTGGAATAAATCCCAACATTCAAGGTCCCTTATAGTTTATATATAATTATAGAGAGAGAAAAAGTGATTAATACATAACACATATAAACACACCACTCAATGAAAGATGTATTCCCAACTATGGCATTTTTCAAAACGCGTTCCAGTATAAAAACTAAGAGGGTGAAGGTTAGCCTGCTAATAACTATCTAATTCTGCTTTGTTTCAGTTCCGGATGACACTGGCCTGCGTCTAAAGGTTCGATCTCCTGCCACTGGTCAGCGTTCGATCCACTGCCGACGACCCGTGATTTCCGGTTCTTCGGAATGGAATCCATGTGTCCTTTAATACGAATATTTTGAGCAGAGATTAAAGAAACCGAAACCGAAAACTGAAAACTGTACTGAAAAAATAACAACTTAAAAATTATTCCCAAAATCTAAAAGAAGGGTAAATGAATATTATATGTGAGATAAATTAAGGCATTTGGTTTTGCCTACATCATTAAGAAAGATGCTGAAATGATTGCTTGAGAAATTACAATAAAATTCTGCAAAGAAGAATTGGTTTAATATTGTTTATTACTGTGTCGCATTGTGTTACTTATGTGTTGGTCCTTCATTACACTTTTTGGTATCACATGTGTGTCTAAAAACACTCATACATTCTCCTTGCTAACACAAATATTTAGGTGCAACAAACACACTGAAATGCACTACACGTATATAAAAAAGTATGGACTCATATATTTGTATTTTACTGTAACCACCGATAATAATATAGATATAGGTAGTTTACCATTCAGTAAGCAACCACCATCGTTGCTGTCACTATCTACTCCATCACCACTCTACTACTTCCATCATCACCTCAAATCTTAGTAGATGAGGTCAGGCAGGACTGGTCAAGGAAACGAACGAACGGTGGACGGGCAGATTAACCGTTTCCGATGTAAGAGCTTTAATACATACCATCTTACATGTGTTTCAAAAATATACTTGAAGAACAAAATGATGCATTGTACTTGAGTTTGTCATACATATACAAACCGGCATGACAGTGTTGAGTCAAACACACCATCACGCACAAGCCAGGTACACATTCAAACGGACAGGTACTAAATAATTTGTTAAACAATGAGAAAAAATAGCAACAGCATAATAAACAGCAGGTAAGAGTCGGGATATGGCAGGACCATAGGTGGTGGAATATAACACAGGCAGCAACCAACAGCAGACATTTTGGCATCTGCTAGTTTTCAATGCTGTCAGAGGATATTGTTAACCCTGGTAAAGCAATCGAACCTCACAGTATAGAAGTATATTTGTCAGCTAATGATAAGAAGGTGAAGGTCCATATATTCCCTACAACGTATAGTCCATGAAAGGGGTTCATCATGTCTACAACACGATATGTGTAAGACGGAGCCCAACCCTCTCCTTCCGCAGTTCTTACCTCACCTGATGAATCAAGAATCTATTCCTAGGATAGGTAGACGGGGCTTTTCCAGTCTCTAAGGGGGTCTGCAGGGGAGCGCACTACCCACCTGGCCACGTTACATCCCTTTCATCTAATGAGACTGACAGCAACGCCATCAACAAGGACAGGATTGTCAAAACACCTGTATGAAACAGGGCGAATGATTGACTAAGTGGCAGCACTTTGACCTCGCGACTAATTAACGTTTTGTCACCGCCGTGCAATGAGCAATGAAGGGAGGTACTGTCATGTAGGAGGATTACACACAAGGGAAGGACATGTTGCCGACCTCGTGCACTTCACCCGGAACAGGCTTTGGTGTTGAGTTAGGAAAGAGAGGGTCTTGTCTGGCCTTTGATGACTAAATGTTGTGTTAAATGTCATTCAATGTACTTTCACTAACTTAGGTTGTCTTTGGTTTTGTTGTGCCTGTGGCTGGAAAATACTGGCACTCGTAAAGCCACGTAGGAGTAGGTGCAGAAGTACTGGAAGTATTGGTAGTACTACTTCTGCTACTGCTTCTTCTTTGAGTACTCTTAGTGGCACTACTGCTATTACTGATGGCTTTTATCCCTTATCTTCTATTGAATATAAAAGTTGAAAAAATCATGATGGTTAAGTTTTTTACTCCTTTTTTCATTTAATGTTGCCGGGTACAACAATATCATTCTTAAAACGACCATCATTTTATGCTTCAAAGTTCTCCTCAAGATACCTTGGACACAAGAAATTTTTCTAACCCACCTGAAAATGCTTTTCATAATTTAAACAGGTGATGTATAGAGCAATAACATTCTTAAACTAATGACCTGCGTTTCATAATTAAAACGTTCTCACCAAAGTTCATAACGCAACAAGAAAATTCCTCAGAATCACCTGCTAGAAACATGAACTCCTTTTCATAATTTAAAGCTCGCTGTTAAGTGCTTTTCATAACAAGAAACAAACTCTCTAGTGCCCCGTTGGAGCGACGTGTCTTTTGTTGCTGGTGCCGCGAGCCGCCCAGGTAGAGGTGGGCACTCGACCTGCTCACCTAGACTCCTCCGTTTGTCCAGGTCCTGCGGCTGATGGCGCGCGTGGCGGGACTCTTCTCATCCTCGTGTGTGCGCGACAGATTCAACATTACGCGAACAATGCTGACACGAGGAGCAGCAAGAAAAGGTGGCGCCGCCGTCTACACCCTGGCCAAACACGGTTATGCTAAAGTGGTCCTCCCTCGAGCACGCGGCACGTTGCGGGTACACCCTGCACCGGTTGGGGTAGGTGGGAGCAAGACATCCACGATAACATGGACGACTTTGTCGTGGAGATAAACGAGCTGATAAAATCTTTATTGATGGACAAATTTCGACTAAATGAAATAAAATTGACAAACGAGGAAAAGAAATTTAAAAAGAAGGGACAAAATAAAAAAATATAAAAAGAAAGATTTGGGTTTAATAAAACAAATCTTATATCCTGTTATCTGATCACGGTTGTTGTGACCTCTAGTTTGTTCCAAAAACCTTTAAATTGTTGGATACTCGGTTGTGGTGAGCTCTGCTTAGTCCTACTTGCTGCCATTTAAATAAATTACAGTCATTATGACTGTCTAGCCCCTTGGCGTACTAGTTTAAAATTGCTCTTTCAACTTGACTTGAACGTTGCTAAAGACCCCTGCACACGACACGATCAGTTGAAATGAAGCAACTGGTAAAATGAAATGGAAGTCCAACCATCTGAACAGTCTTGATACACTTATCTTTGTATCATTTCCCTCGCTATGCCTCCTAACTTCTGGCGAGAAACCGTCGGGAAAATCGTTGAAGCTCTCAAGTTAACAGACCTTCGACTGTATATCTCGAGACGAGTTGGTGGATCTTATCTGAAGACAGAATATACTTCATCAAGAGATCTGTTTGCACTCGACAAGACTTCGAAAGCCATCCTCTCTTGAAGCAGAGCTCGTGATACCAAGCATCCTTATCATTTACTCTGTGGACATGAAGATCCTCTCGTAATCCACGAAGATCATGAAGTGTGTTCTTTAATCGAAGTGCATGCAAATTAGACCAATGTAAATTCTCCAGACACGTTTCAGCTCAAGGGTCACACCCTCAAGAAAAAAGAATCAGTCAAAAAGACAACCATCCGCTTAGAAGACTGTAAACGATCCTTAAAACATGCACAAAGTGTATGTGAATACAGCGAAGCTGAATTAATTCAGAAAGAAGAATTTAAAAGATTTCCAGCCCCAGCCCTGTCACTACATTTTATCCATATCAATACCTTGCTCCCTGGAGACATTTCTCATCTGCATAAACTAATATTGTTACTCACCCTTGCTGTCTGAAAGGGGCGACATCGTCACCAGCTAATCTACATAAAACGTGTTCAATTTGAAGCGACATCATACATCTACCGAGACAAAGAAAACATGAGATAAACAAGCAACTTTGACTTTGTGAAGAAAGGATGGGTTGCGAGTTGAAGAGGTCATTATATGTAGGATCGGCGAAAAGACAGCGATTCGTAGGTGTGTTTTCAACACGACAACGACTGAAAAAAAAATGCAAAGGACTACTTGTACGCATAGTGGGAGGTAGGTAAACAGGCAGGGCTGTCTTGTCATGGCAGGTATAAGAGGACAGGTCTAAGGAGCTTCCAAACGAAGTAGAAGCCTGGAAACCAGCGCTGAAGCTCGAAAACAGACCAAGATGAAGTGCCTCCTTCTCGTTCTCAGCCTCACGGGGCTGTCCTCTGCCATCTTCGTTAACAACGCCGCATCCAGATGCCCCATCTCTGTGACACAAGCAGAGGGTACGTAGTATTTACTCATTAATCGCAAAGAAAAAAAAAGAATCTTGTATCTTGATTCTTATCTAGCTAAAACTGTCCTTCGTTCATGGTGCATAGCCGTAGTTTGGATCTTTAATTCCTCGTGAAAATCCCACTACTCAAACTGCTTCAGCGGGATTTAAAGAAACCCCCAAAATATATTATATAAGTTCACCATTTCAATATCAAGACCATCGAAGATTTGTTATGCAACATACCAGCTTCAGCCAGGTATAAAACAACTGTCAAAGTGTACAGAACATCTTAATTTACCTTAGTCTCTATTAATAGACAATTTAGGTGTAGGTAAAGATGGAAGAAATGTTTTTTTATTACATTAATTATCTCTAAAAAATTTCTTTTAATACGTGCTCTTGATTTATTTCAAATCATTCAAAACAATTATTTCAAACTTTTTGGATATAAACCACCCAGGTCGTTTTGTTCAGAAATTCTGTTCATAAATTTTGTGTGTTTCTTATAGATGTGTGTGGTGCCTTGAGGAAGCGCAGCAACCACTTCACTGCTCACCCGACAGAGTGCGCTGCTTTCGTCCAGTGTGATGGCACTGCACAGGCCACCGTCACCGCCGTACCCGAGGGCACCATGTGGGACAACGCCGTGGGAGCCGCCGTCCACCTGCAGGCCAGCACCTGCCCCCAGAGTGAGCCCTCATTCCTCTTAAAGTTGATATTTCTTTAATACATTCCTCAGTTGATGCTGTCCCCTTTCACGCTTATGCTCATTCTAATTTCTTTTAAATGACATCGGTTTCATAAAATTGCATAATGATTATCCCCACCCCCCCCATTTTCGAAAACAAACAAACTAGAAACGGCCTGATCAGAAAGATTAGAATATGGAATATTTTTAATTCTTGTAACTGTCACTCTCACGTACAATGCTGTGACTTCATACCTGACTCTGTTCACCACCACCAGGTCCCTGCACCACGAGGAGGGACATCAGTGACTGCAGAACGTGCTTTGGTTACCTGACATGTCAGAACAACCAGGTCGTCTCCGCTCGTTGCCCTGATGGCCAGAGTTTCAGCCGAACCTATGGACAGTGTGTTCCAGATAGCACTTGTCACAGTGTTTCTACACCTCTCGTCGATGATGGTAGTAATTTCTTATATGTGATAAAGTGCTTTGTACAGACAAAAGAATAATTTAGATCCTCACACACGCACACGATTTCATAAACACGATGAACTATATTTACTAATTGTTTATCTAAAGTAGTTGATTGTTTTGTAGATTGTTATTTTTTGTGTTTAAATTTTAGTGAATTTAGAATTGTAAGGTGGTAAATTCAACCTGCTGCACTTTATTTTGCATTAGTACTGGTTTCCTGCGTGCCAATCCCCAACAGCAGATTCTACAGAAAGACAGGACTTCAGAGGGGTTCACAGTACTCTGTTGACGTCAGCTGCAGCGCTTCAACTGTCATGAACACCACGTCATGCATCTGCATCCTGGACCCTAACCCACGTAAGCCTGTGTGTGTGTCTGTAAGAGACGACAGAATGTCATCAGGGAACATTTATATTTAACCCCAGTAAAAAGAAAAAAACAAAAAGTGTTGGCAAGATCGCTCAGACGCGTTAAAGTCCATCTCAACGTCAACTTAATTTTTTTTCAGCATGTCCCTTTATCTTGGGTGATATTCAGAACCTCGAGTTCAGAGGTGGACTGACTCCATACAGCTTTCAATCTCTGGACACCAACGAGCTCACTGGTGACTTCACCTTCACCATTTCTGGGTGAGATAATTATTGTGAATTAAAGTTGTCTTGTTTGTTCGCTAATGCACTCGTATATAAATTGCACACCACCGACATATTCCATATATTCATAAGGTGTAAATTGGATGAATATGCTTTCTTCTGGCAGCTTAACGATCAACGCCCAGGGAGCTGTCGCTCTTGCCAGCAATTCTCGCGCAGATGCACCAGGATGCGAACGTGCGACCTTTGAAGTTGTAGCTGACACTTTCCAGAGGGTTGTGACTGCTACCATAGTTACCTTGGAGCCTAGGACCGTCTCAGTCTCCGCACCACTCCCGGTAGGTTGATAATACAACCTAAAATACAACTTCGTCAACAATCGGTGTTCGGTTGTATAGTAGAAAACCACTTCACTGAAGATAATAAAGACCTGGGTTCGTCATCTCGGAGGAAAACATTTTGTTTCCTTTACATGCCTGGTGTTCGTGATTTAATAAAGCTTATTATCGTTTTTCAGAGCAACATCGTGAACGAAATCAGGGTTGAGCGCCGACGAGGCACCCTGACTATTTATGTCAACAACTTCAGAGGAACTGAGAACAACTCTCTCGGCAAGTCTTTCTTCTGTGCTGATGAACTTGCAAATATATTTTAAATTATTTAATAGCAGAAATAAGATTTGAGATACCTGACTAAAATGTATAAAAGCTTTTTAAAGTTTGCGACTGGTGCTCACCCTTAATAACAGACTGTACTTAAAAAGATAATTGGCATAGTTTAGTGTTTAGGCTGAGAACTAATTTTTATTGTCTGTACTCTAGGTCGGTAGTTTGAATAAGCTACTCAGAAGAGTAAACTAAGGATAGGAAATCCTTTCAGAAGCTTTAAATATGGATCTCAATGTCGGAACTTCTTGCTATGGCCATCAGTGTGAAGTAAAGTGTCTGTCAACATGTATGTGCGAGAATTTATTTAGTTTCATCCTTTTGTGTTTGCGCACGTGAGTAAAAACGGTATCCTAAATTTACTACGAATATCCATTGAATAAAAGATTAACTTTATCTACTGTATTTTATCGCCTTTACAGGAAACTTCCGTGTAGAGAAAACTTTGTGCAGCTTGGATATTGGCAATTCTCTGAATCGCGCCAGCCTCCAAGGCACCATCAGCAGGGTGAGTTATTGTGATTATCTCTCAACAAACAGCATCAAAATCTTATCATAGACCATGCCTGTTAACAAAACTTTCATAGTTATTTATTTTAAAAGCGTAAAAAATTAAACATTTGGCTTTGTGCCATAGCAGAGAAGCTGTAGTGACAGTGAGCATGATTCACTGTCTAATGCACAATATGTCGAAGGTATAGCACAACTCTTTCCTTCCACCATCTTGACCACCCTTTATAAATCGGGTACACATTCCAGCAGAGCATATGACGAGTTTTCAAGGGAAGTTTTCCAGCTACTAAAGTACGCTGTGTAATGCTAAACATAACACAACATAATTATCAGAAAGGAGACAAATCAAATCCCAGCGTTTAAACTTCTTATCGTAAAATCATTTCATATTTATATCATATATCACATAAAATGGTGTGCCTAAGCAATATTACTATATGTAGTTTTGAACTGTGTCACAAAACGAAGTATCTGCAGGTGGAACCTCTTAGTAACCATTAATGTTTAGTGAGATTAACAGAGAAATTCCAGTGATGCCATTTATGTTTTTCTTTCCAGGTGAGATTTCAACGAGAGTGCTAGTCAGCATAATGTTAACACAGGTTCGTGCAAGAGAAAGTACACACTGTGACAAAGGTCTCGGAACGAAGACTAGATTTTCGTCTCCTATCACTGTCACCCCTTCTTTCGGTTGTTTTACCAGTACTTTCTCCAAGAATAAACATGTGACTGAAAAAGTGAATTCAGAGACTGAATTTTAAAATAAGTGAAGTAGCAGTTTCCGTGGCTACTGCTTTCCAACTTTAAGTAATCACATGGAACTATAATAAAGTGCATTCGAACGAATCTTGTCTTGTATTGCGGGTATTTTTCATTCTGGTGGTTGACTGGCTTTGTCTGCTTGCGTGCGTGACAGTATGCAGGGGTTGGGATAAACTGTACACACTCGGCAAACACAACATGGCATAAACCCTCGACTTTAGGCTGGTAAGATAAAGCATTGCTTTCTAGAAGCCTAAACCTATTTCCGAAGTTTTTATTTGTCTTTTCATTAATAATTAGTAAAATATGATTAAAATTAATATGGTACATTATTATCATTCTCTGATTAAGAAGAAAAGTATTTTCCATCGTTTAGCTAGAAAAAATTAAAATTTGGTTAGGCAGAGAAATGAGAAGCAGAAAGGGCAGATCACTTCCTGTATCACTGTAATACAATTGAAAAGATTTTTTTAAACTATAAGGCTTACTAAAAATGTTCGTACTAGGTATTTTTCAGCAAACTGGTGAATTTTAATTTACAAGAGACTAAATTTAAGTAAAAATCGTTCTCTGACCTTTTTAAGGTCATTGGGATGGTGAGGGCAGGAGTTGTTAGAGATCACACATTTCTTGGGAGGTCTTCTCGTTCTCACTACTTTACTTTTCCCAAGCCTATGAGACGATTGAGGGGAGCGCTTGACCACACACTGGGTTAGCTCCCCTAGCCAGAAGACCTGGGATCTATATATATGTAGGGGAAACATGTGGCTCGCTCTCCTTTTACCCTTTCACTCTATTTTTACCCTTAAAGTAAGATAATTAGATTGAAGAAGCAGTAATTTATGTTGAAGTTAAAGAGCGCATGTGGTTGTACATTGGTGAGACTGACAGGCTAAAGGGAATAGAGAAAGTAAACAAAAGGTGTTTACAAATTCTTTCTAAACTGGAGTTTCAGACTTCACTCTTTTTTACAAGAAGACAACATATTTTTCATGGGAATTCTCAAACGATTTTAAAACTTCTTGTACTTATATTATCATGTATAGATCACAAGTGATGTTAAAAAAGTCAACAACAGAGAGGTGATCTGCTTCTCATATACGGATACCAGTCGTATGGAAGTAATGATGAAGCACAGCAGATTTGAACTCAAGCCACTGAGGCCGGTCTTGCGCCCGCATGAGAATGTCCTCCCTTGAGCAGCCGGTGCACATCTTCACGTTAGTCACCTAGCATTTCTTCTGTTTGCCACGGCGTCGATCGCCTTCAAAGTAACCTCGGAAGACAGTATATAGCGCATGATCCTCTCCAGGTAGATGTTGAACAGCGCTGGAGACAGATTTCATCCCTGGCGTACACCCATAGTCGCAGGAAAGAGATAACCTCTGCGTTATTGGAGAGAACCGAGCTCCTTGAACCGTTGTACAGTACTTTGATGGTGCGTACCAGACCTTCCTGCACATTTAATGAGCACATCAGGTTCCATAGCCCCTCGTGCCATACTCTATCAAACGCCTTCTTAAAGTCAGTAAAGTTACGGTACAAATCTTTACCTTGATGAAGGTGCTTTTTTCTTTGACTGTTAAAAATCTGCTCCATAGTGCTCCTACCTTCCTGTTCCTCAGCTAGAATCACTGCTGCCGGGTAGAGGTTGTTTCAGATCACTTTAAGCACTCGGGTGGCAGATCAGGCTGATAGCTCTGACACTGCCTCACATAACCTTTATTAGGCAAGATAACATCCAGGGACTGCACCACTCCTGTGGCCACTGCTTGGTTGTCCAGATCTTTTGGCATAGTGTGATTAAAGCCTTTACTATCTCTTTTCCACCACCTTTGATTAACACCACTGACATTGTCTGCCCCGGGGGTACTTTCCTCCCTTCAGACTCCGAATAGCCTGCTCGACCTTATCGCGTATGACTTGCAGGTCCTCTCGGTTGGTGTTCTCTTTCTGGATGTCATGAAGTCTGTCTTAAGAGGGTAGTTGTAAAGCTGTGATTCTCTGTCCACCCACTGACCATGAAAATATCCAGCACCAAAAACAAATTATATGGCAAAGTATCAATCAACAAAGACTATTACTTATACCATTTTATGTCATCTGGGTTGGCGACAGATTAACTTAGATTTCTAAAGGACAAAATTTTATAAAGACAATTTGTATGACTCTTACTGCTGTACATTTGTGGACATTCGATTAAAAGCAAAACAATAGCAAACCAAATACCTACTGCCAAAAACATATAGAAAACCCGATAGACAACAAATACAGACACAGGCAAATATATTTAATCTTTTGTAATGAGGGTCTTTCGTTTAAATCGGTGTCCTATGGCAACAACCAACCAGTACAACTAAGTAGCAGTTCTCTTAGTTTCGTATCAAACTGGAAAAGAGGGTCGAGCGTATATGCAGGGCTTAGGTCTGTTTCTGTATATGTTGTCTATCGGGATTTTTAGATGTCTTTGTGTTCCATAAGGAATTTCGAGCAGTTTTCTCAAACATTTAGCCTCAGATCCCTAGGTTTTTTTAGTAATTTAGGATGATCATACTGATGTTCTGGTACCACAATGCTGGTTTTCATTCTTAGGAAGGCCTAATAGTAATAAATGTATGAGATTCTTACGTGTAGGATGTAGGACAATTTTTGTTGCCTAAAATTAGTAATGGTTTTTGCTTCTTCCCAGCAGGTCTTTGCAATATTCCAATAATCTGTACTGTCCTTCCTGTGAGAAGTTAACCGTTGTTGTCTTCGATATCTGGATTCTGGAACATGTCACATTTAATAACTGATAGGCCTCTATGACTGTTACCTAGTGTCATGGCCTTCTCCTACAGACTTGAGCTTCAACCCGGTTTTCTCTGGAGGCTTTTATCTTTTTACTTACCTCGCTGTTCAAGATGAAATCCAAATTACTTTAATATAATATGCCTCTTAGTGCTTTTCAATTAATCTACTTACTAATGGATATGGAAAAGGTAAAAATATTAGGAACTGTCTAAACACCGAACACAATAACTATTTTTTTAATATACGGTAAACAGTCAGTCCAGCACAATTTATGTTGCGCATCGACGACAGCTTGCTGACCATTAGAAAAAGTAAAACCGGAAATTGTCTTACAAACGAACCTGCGCACCAAGAATGTTCAGTCAATGTCTATTCAGTAGACTTGCAGAACTGTTCAGTCATATGGCACAAAACAACCAAAGCACCAAATCCTGCTGAAAAATTTCTAGGTGTCTAAATCAGTAACTCTCCTAGTCAACTTCTAGCAGCATTGACTGCAAAATATTTTTATACGAACTCCCCAATTTTCATTACCAATCCTACCACTGCACTTTGTTATATACGCTCCCTAGAAATTAACTCATTTGCATAAACTAACACTTTCACCGTGAAAGAGCAGCAATATCAACAAACAATCTGCATAAGCCCAGAGGAAATACCCAGATTCGGAAAGAAAAAGAAACAAAAAGTCTCAACGCTGTAAAGAAGGGATGGGTTGACATTTTAAAAGACAGATGCATTAGGGGTCGGCGAGAACGACAGAGTTTAGTTTGTATGTCTGATTAAAAAAGTAGGAACGGATGATTGGAACACTTAAGGGTACTTGTATGCATGGAGGGTGGGAGAAGCTAAATTAAACAGGCAGGGTTTCCTTACCGGCAGGTATAAGAGAATGGATCTGAGTTGACTCGACACAAGGCAAAAGCCCGTTGAACCCTTTTCATTTCTGAAAACAAGGCCATCATGAAGTGTCTTCTTCTTCTTCTCAGTCTTACGGGGCTGTCGTCTGCCATCTTCGTTAACAACGCCGCGTCGAGATGTCCCATCACTGTTTCGCAGGCCGAGGGTAAGCAGTTATTCATCATTCGTAGTACACAATCGTGGTTTACAAATTTATTATATGACCACAGTCAGCTTGTTTGTAGGAATAGCTGTCAACTAAATGGAGACATCAAAAATATCTCTTTACTACGTAACACTTTCTGTCAGGTCAGGATGATAGAGTATTTATATTTTAAGGACCTGACTATTTTAATGCAAGTATAATTTATAAGTTTTTTGAGTATATATTCTTTTGGTGTATGGTGACAGAGGTGTGCGGTGCCTTGAGGAAGCGCAGCAACCACTTCACTGCTCACCCGACAGAGTGCGCTGCTTTCGTCCAGTGTGATGGTCTGGCACAGGCCACCGTCACCGCCGTACCTGAGGGCACCATGTGGGACAACGCCGTGGGAGCCGCCGTCCACCTGCAGGCCAGCAGCTGCCCCCAGAGTGAGCCCTCAACCTTCAGCAATCTTTGCTAGACTTCTGTTCTTTAACGAAATATTCATGCTTAAGTAGATAGATTCTGTGGAAGGTGACATTTTTCTGTCTTGACATTGCCAAACTCAAGCTCAGTGTCTTATCCTTCCTGTTTTGACCACCACCAGGTCCCTGCCGCATAAATCACGACATCAGCGACTGCAGCACGTGCTATGGTTACCTGACCTGCCAGAACAACGAAGTTGTCTCCGCTTACTGCCCAGACGGCCAGAGTTTCAGCAGAACCGACTCACGATGCGTTCCTGATTCCACATGCCGAAGGATCGCCGAACAGGAAAGTAATTGAATTTCTGTGTGCTTCTGTTAGGGTTAGATTCTAGGTAACCAATCAGGAGCTTTACTAACCGAAAAATCAAAATCTTTTCATCTGAAACACTGTGCCTGTGTAAGTTTTTCAATATTCAATTATAACCAGTCTTCTATAAAAAAAAATTAACGTTTTTTTTTTAAAAAAATAACAGCTCTCACTTCCTGCACACCAATTCCCAACACCAACGCTTACAGAAGGACTGGAGTATCGCGTGGTATTCAGTACTCTGTTGACGTCACCTGTCCCGCTGCAACCGTCATGAACACTACGTCATGCGTCTGCGTCCACAGCGACGGTAAGCAGTGATGTATATCACTCAGGCGACATCTGGTCTTGCTCACAAAGTTTAGGTTAAAGAAATCGTTGCACGAAGAAGTGTAGCCTAGAGTAATCACATCATTAATACAACTTTACTAGAGAGAAACCTTTCACACACACACACACATAAAATCGTTTATATATAAATTTTAGGTATATATATATTGATATATAAAGTCATTCTTGTCTTATGCAAGGAAAAAATGTTTGCTTTCTTACAGATAATGAGTCCGGTATTGAACTGTGTCTTTATTTTCAGTCTGTCCAGTTGTCCTTGGTGATCTTCAGAACCTAGAATGCAAAGGTGAAACCACCCAATACTCTGTTCAAGGTCTGGATACCAACGAACTCACTGGTGACTTCACTTTCACCGTTAGTGGGTAAGAAGATAACTGTTCTTTTTTTTCATGTTATGTCTTTTCTGTGCCAACGGTTCAATATGTCCACTTTTCTTGTCTATACATTCTCTCGAACAAAATAAAAGGCACACAAAAACACACAACACTAATGCATCCTTGCAAGCTTATTTGAACATGTCCTAATTTGTTTTTCTGGCAGCTTAGCCATCAGTAACGCCGCATCAGGAGTTGTCGCTCTTGCGAGCAACTCTCGGTCCGATGCACCAGGATGTGATCATCCGACCTTTGAACTTGTACTGGACACTCTCCAGCGAACTGTCACACTGACAGCAGTCAGCGTGGAGCCTAAGACTGCGACAATCTCAGCACAAATATCGGTACTCTGATTATTTACCCACAATATAGTTTCTTTGATAACAGACAGAACACGATATGTTCGCTTTCTTACTCACAACTTTGAGTGAACTATCTAATGAAGTCTTGGTCTCAATGAAAGTTAAAAAAAAATGAAGTAAGTTGTAGGCATACTGCTGATCTTGTAAAGGACAAGGATGAAATATTTCAACCCTTTCTACATTTAGCTGTATTACCCTGTATAATATATTTTGTTTTGTCGTTCAAAGCTTTTATACAAATGCAAAAAGGCATTTTTAAAGATATAGATCTACAAAATAGATTTTGCTGTACAGAGTGGTTTATATTTATATCATATACATGTATTTCGCATTTTTTTTTCTTTACATTTTATAGTCTCACGTGCATGACGATAAAGTTTTTATCACTTTCCAGAACCCTTCCACCGTGAACGAAATCCGAGTTGAGCGTCGGGGAGTCACCATTGCCCTTTACATCAACGGCAACAAAGGAGGCGAGAGTAGTGTTCTCGGTAAGTCTCGCTGTAATCGGAGACAACTTATTTAAAAAAAATATTTTTACTGTAAAGAGAAATACAAAAGCGAAACCAACTTCGTCCTTATGTCTACTTTGTACTCGTGTGGTCTGAAACTACTGCTTGGATGACAAGAATTATTTGGACGGTGGGAGAAATGCCATAGATAGGACAGCATTTGGAAAAGTAGAAAAAAATATTTTCTGTAATATTTACAAGAAAATTATCAGTTTATGCCTCTGTACTCAGCATGTGTTGGTGCTTTTTCGTGTGTGTGTGTGTGGTAACCCTAGTATCTATGTTGTGGACACCAAATCATCTATTTTGTCTCTTCACTAGGAGCTGAACGTCTCGCCAGCACACTGTGCAGCTTGGACATTTGCAATTCCTACAACAGAAACAGCCTCCAAGGCCAGATCAGCAGAGTGAGTGTTTCTCATTGTGAATGTTCTGCACATCACGATATATGAATATAAAATCAGTACAAATAAAACAATATATATACACACACAAGGCGACATGCTATTCGCAAATTTAAAACTGTCAATTTTTTATCAGTTACCTTCTTCTGACTCACGTGGGGAGAGTACCAAGAAAATCAGCTTCATCAAATGTTAACTCTACGTATTCATTGTTTATAAGTCTCAGAAAAACATATTTGTTAAAATAAATACTAGTTTTGCTGAATTTCCCTTCCAGAAGTTTTGTCAATTTGTTAATGCATCAAGCGACAGCAAAACGTGAGAAAGCTTATGTCAAACAACTGAATAAGATGTGAGATGACAATACTTCTACTACCAAAAGCTTTCTTCAAAAGCTAATTATGAAATTATCAATGTGAAAAATGCTTAACCTACCATTGTTATATTTCAGATTAATTTTAGATAAATTTTAATTTTCAGGTGAAACTTGTGCGTGAGTGCAGATCACAGTAGTGATCAGGTCATCAACTGCGACTACAGCAGCTCTGTACCTTCACTGCCTACAGTCTTCTGGCACACGAAGATAACAATAGTATTTTACTAAATTTGTGTGCACTTGACACAAAGTAATAAGCATGTCAAACTATTGTTTTCTGTAATACTGACTTTGTCAAGTAAGATTGTTTGACAATAAATTGCTACCGCAAAATCTTTGGACATTTTTTGAAAATATTTTACAAGAAATGCATGCTTTTATGGGATGTGCTTGACTGCTGGAGAGTGACATTGGCATCTTGCTTGTTCCACTGCAAGTGAGAGTTACCAAATGATAACAAGTCTGAATCAGTTACACTATAACCAGTCTCTTCCATTCGAGCCGCTATGGTCGGCAAAGGACAAAGTCGGATTTCTAGGTCCAGAAGCATCTTCTGCCACGCACATGTAGTGCACCAATATCCCTTTCTGACCTAAGGATTCTTGAATACTTTTATATCCCTAATAAATCAGTAGCTCTATCCTAGATAAATCTTGATAAAAATTGATGTATCCATTTATCCTCTCATAAGGCGATAACACACTAAAAATTTCTATTCTAAATTGTCAGATGTCAAGGGTAGTGTTAACGAAGATTCAGAGTATTAATCAAGTTAAACAAAATTTTCTATAGAGTTTCGGTGATACAGAATCGGTCGAACGGCAACATATTCTTCTATGCGCCGTTTAACTTAATGTGACTCCGTTAATTTTAAAATTGTTGCCTCGATGATGTCTTCTAGAAATTCGTCGTGTATATGCTCTATAGCGTTTCCCCACAGACCGTATAGACATGAAACAAAAGTTATGGATCTTAATATTTTCTTGAATATTCAAGAAGCTATGCAATATATTTATTTTCAAAATATGGTCATTACTAAAGAAGGTATTTTGGTGGTTTATGTAGCATTTGTATGGTTATCCAAGGTGTGGTGCGAATGCAGTGAACTTATATTTCTACATATCCGCAAAATTTGCATTGCACACAGAAAAGCAACACCTCATATTCAAATTCTTAGTTTTCGTAGCTAAATAAAGGAAACGGTTCCTAAAAATAGATACCCTCAACAATCACTGATTTTTTGATGGCTACGAATGAGATTTTGTCAATACATTTTTCTAAGGGATGCTAAATGAAGGATAAACCAATAAATACATATTTTTGATAATTATACGCAAAAACTTCCTATTGCCCTCATGTTTCTAAAATCAGCGAAAATTATTTCCTCGGACATTTAAAGCTTATTAAATCCCGGTTCAATTATCTATCTTATAACCGCTCTAGCAATCATTGTGTACGTTACTTACAGTTTATCGTCTCACTATCTTCGGGTTGTTGCCCTCCACATCTCCAGCCATCTAGAATCCTAATAACACAAATAGAAACGGTTGATCCTTACCCGGGGTGGGGGGATAGGGTAAGAACTCTTTGGTCGCTCCGTGTAACTCGGCGGTTGCCGACACGTGAAGGCCGTACACTGGCCGTGTCGTCAGGCTGTCAGGGGTCACGGAGGAGGTACTCAGCGATGAAGTCACGGGGCTAACGGTGCTCCTAGCCCAACTGCTGCTGGGTGTTGGACCAAAGGTGATCAAGGAATGGTCCGGTGAATCGGATCTTCCTCATCCAGAAGGGCTCCAGTTCACTCAGCCCATACAATAAAAACCTCGTCTAGGCGAGGTTCATCTACAAGGGGTCAGCACCGGCCGCATCCAGCGTCGTTGGACACTATACCTTGCTCTAGTATGTAGTCTCAAGTCGGGAGATTTACATGTCGTGACTCAGGCACATCTTCCTTCAATATCCCGGGCCTGAGTAAATTTTCTACCTCTTTCCCACAAAATCCTTCTGCTGAACCGTGTTCACCATATACTTCGTGTCACGGTTAACCCTTTCTCCTTTAACGTTCTCATCCATTCTCCCATACGTTCTTTCTACACCTGCAATCCATAAATTGCGAAGGGATTAAAATAATCTATAAAACACGGAAGCATGGACTGGTCGTTATACTATACCCTTAGAACCTCTGACTTTTCGGCTTTCTGTGCTGCTATGCATCTATGCATCTATGCATCTTGCTTACTTACATCTACTGTTGCTTTGTATCACTAAAGGGAAAATGATTTCAATATAAAGAAACGAGGCAGCTCTTAAAATGTAATTGGCACATATATACAATATATACAATTCAAAATACCACATTTATTTAGAAAGAAAAATCTGCCTAAATTCTACATTCGATTGCAAATAACGTGAACTGTCAGTAACCCTGAAGCTCTATCATCACACCATCCTTACAAAATACCCGTTTGCATAAACCAACAGGAGAGCATACACTTGATTCGTTCAACGAAAGACACAGCTGACAACTAATATTCATGAATCTGCTTAATCTTAAACATCTAATATATGTTTTCCTTAAAAATTATTTATTTGCATAAACCAACAATGGGGCATAGTCTTGATATGTGAAATGAAAACCAACTGATCTGCATAAACGTGCAAAATTTTAAACAGCCATCCGGGTGGAAAGATTCAAAAGAAATGGACAATAAGAACAAATGAAGGATGGGCTGAGATTGTGAGACACCTTTATAAACAGGATTGGCGATGACGGAAGAGTTCTTAGGTGTGATTGAAAAGTGACAATGGCTGCCGGGTACCCGAGACATAATACCGCTTTATGCATGCGTGGGGCTAAATTAAACAGACTGAGGTTTGTTACCTGCTACAGGTATAAGAGAAAGGATCTAAGTTCACTCAGCGCGAATCTGTAGCCTGGTAAACAAGGTATTGGGTCGACAGAAGGCCGTCATGAAGACCCTCCTCCTCGTACTCGGCTTGGCGGACCTGGCCTCCTCCATCGTCGTTAACAACGCAGCAGCCAGGTGTCCTCTGACAGATGCAGAGGCAGAGGGTATGTAGCTCTTCATCATTCTAGTGTATACTTGCAGCTCTCCAACAGCTTTGTCAAACAGGCGTCTAGCTTTGCTTTCTGTCTTGTTTCCTTACTCGCGTGTTGGCTCGAACAGGGAGGAAACGTTTAACTCGGTCCTGACGGCAATTACGAAATTTATGAGGTATGTAACTTTGTAAAGAATATATTCCAGTTTTGAATCAGGGGTTCAGTCTCTAAAATACCAGATAGTACTGAGCAGAAAAAATTTATTTATGTGATGGTTTGTTATCAACAAGCTCCAAGGCTGCCGTACAAAATTAAACCAGAGTAAAAATAATTCCCGATATCTAAACATTACAATGTCTCAAACTGATGGTGGAAACTGATTTTTCATGAGTGACACTGTGATTTTAAATGTAAGAGGTTGATGAAACAATATTTATAAATTTAATAGAGTTCTTGTTTCAACTTAAATTTTAATAGTTACCCTTTGGTTTTTGCAAGCAATGTTACCAAAACCTTTTTTAAAAAACAATATGGGAGTAAGAATGGCAAAGTGTCGGTGTGTCTGTGTGAGTCACCATCTTGTGTGAACTAACAGATGTGTGTGGCGCCCTGAAATCACGCGGCATCCACTTCACGGCTCATCCGACAGAGTGCGCTGCCTTCGTGCAGTGTGATGGCGTCACGCGGGCTACCGTCATGGCGGTGCCAGAGGGCACCATATGGGACAACGTCGTCAGCACACCTGTCCACCTGCAGGCCGGCAGTTGCGCTCAGAGTAAGCTGACATCCCGTTCTGCAATCAGTGTTTCTGTTGCTTTGTCCTATACTTATTATATATCCTATTTATTCATCAGGTTCATGCTGCTTTCAATTTATTTCTGGAAAGGCTTCATTCCAATTTTTGTTAAAGCCTATTGCCATGCTGTCACTCTTCGTTGTGACACATTGCTTCGGAGCCAAATCTCAATCATTTTGTTTGTCAGTATCATGCTGCTCGAGCTTTTACACACAAAAAGAAACAATAATTGAAAATCATGCATGAAATCGTTATTTCACAGACCAGCGACATTGAAAAGGCTTCTTCTTCGACTGACTTATTTTGCATTCCTCGATCCTTATCCAAAATCTTGAATTCTCGATGGCATCGTCCCCAAATAAAAATTCATCAGCAGAACAGCCTTTCAACCTCAATAGTAAATTTGTCCACTCCTCACAATTTTTGTTAGAGAAGGATTAAGTATATGAAACTAATATAATGTTAGAAAGGTAAGAAGCTATAATCTCAAAGGTTGTCGATGTACGTACTTTATCTTGCTTATCACCTCTAGGTCCTTGCACCACGCAAAGAAACATCAGTGACTGCAGCTCATGTTTTGGATACCTGACATGTAAGAACAACCAGGTTGTCTCCGCTCGCTGCCCGGATGGCCAGTCTTTCAACAGGACCCGATCCCAGTGTGCACCGGATGTCACGTGCGTTAAAGGAGGAATCGACGCCACTGAAAGTAATTCTTCTTGTATCTTGATGTCGTGTCTGCAGCGAGGTGTCACTTATTTGTTTACTTTAAACTTAAAGTTATATATATATATACGATATAAACGTGGGTATTCTAATTAAGCTAGGTATCATAAATATAAACATGTCTATTTTTAAACTTAGCTACGTGTAATGGATATAAACATACGCATTTTCGCGATTAAAAAAACCAAAAAGGTTATAGCAAAGGCAAAGGACAGGTAGCTAAACATGTAGAAAGACAGACTGACTGACATACACAGAAATGTGTGCGTGCGTGTGTGTAAATGTGTAGCGCTCTCACTTGCTTTTTTGAGAAGAGAAACTAAATCACGTGCAACGTTAGTTCAGTCTATTTCAATCTACGTTTCTGCCACAACAGGGTTAGTGTCCTGTGTCCAAATCCCAAACACCAACTTGTACAGAAAGACCGCTGTGCTCCTCGGCACTCAGTACAATGTCGACGTCAGCTGCAGCGCGGGAACCGTCATGAACACCACCATGTGCGTTTGCGTCAGCAGTAACGTCAGGAGTAAGCGATTACGTCATGTATAAGCAATTATTGCGTCACTGAACGAATGTTATTTAAGAATGAAAGGGTTTATGAATGATATGTTATGTCTAAGTTTTGTGAATTGTGTTTACTGAATCGAAACAAAATCACTACAAACTGGCTTTGGTTCTGGTTCACGTACTAAGAACCAATTTGTTGGTATTTAATAACATTTCTCCACCTTTTTTCTTAACAGAATATAATATAAAATACAAGTTTCTGTATTTTTTCTTTCCAGTATGCCCCATCACTTTGGGGGATATTCAGAATCTCAGTTTCAACGGTAGGACGTCTGCATACACCATTGAAGCCTTGAACACCAACGAACTCGCTGGTGACTTCACCTTTAATATCACTGGGTAAAACATTTATTTTCGTCTTTAGTGTTTTCCTCTACAACATATACCTATATTTTGCCTTTTTCTTCCTTTGCTTTGTCATTAAAAGCAGGAACATAAGCACAAGCGCTCACACACACTACATATATATATATTCTATATTGGCCTCAAATAACGATGTAGAAAGATATAAGCGTGCAGATATATCGAACTTGCATAATTTGTTCTCTTCTTGCAGCTTAACGATCAGCAATAGTGTGCTGGGAGTTATTTCTCTTGCAAGCAATTCTCGTGCAGGCGAACCGGGATGTGAACGTCCGACCTTTGAACTTGTATTGGACACTAACCGGAGAACTGTGATCCTAACAGTAGTCACCGTGGAGCCTAAGACAACATCGGTTTCGGCACCAATTCCGGTAGATTGATTGCAGACACAAAATTGAACCACTCTCTCTCTCTCCTTCTCTCTCTCCCACACACCTTCTTGCTCTCTGATCGCAAGCACAAGACACAAACACAAAAGTTAATTGTCGCCCGAACTCATCCGTGATAACACATTAAATTTGTATACTGTATAACTTATATCTGTTCTACTATTTTGTATGTGTTCTTCTCATCGGACTTTAAACAAGTGGTGTGTATGATTAAAGTGTTTGCAGAGCACGACCACGGTGAACGAAATCCGGGTTGAACGACGGGGAGGCATCATCACTATTTTTGTTAACGGCATCCAAGTCATTCAATACGATGGTCTCGGTAGGTCGTGCTATATTCTTGTGTTACTAGTCTATGAAAATGACTTTAAGCCATTATTAACAAATATATACAGAATAATGGTGTGTGGCTAAGATCTTGCATAGGTTTGTGGTTTGGTAGCAAGAGCACATTTCAACAAGTCGCATCCTCATGGAAAACCCATCAGCGCGGAAAAGATCTGTACCATAATTTCTTGACTTCAAGAAAACCTTCGAAAGAGTGTGCACGAGGGGTTGTGGCTCGTGATGAAAAACTTTCAAACAAAAGAGGGCAAAGTCCGAAGCATTTATTCGCTATACGCCAGTTCTGGGAGCTCTGATTTGCTCAAGGGAAAAGTACAAGAGTACTTTACTACCACTACTGGAGTCTGGCAAAGATTCAGTTGTCTCCAGTGCTATTCAACCTCTATTTGGATAGAATCAAGGAAGATACAATGCATGAACAATATACCTCTGTGTTTATCAGGGGAAAATCGCCAAGAAACCTTCGCTTTGCTGATGACAAAGACCTGATAGCAGGCAGCAATGATGAGTTGCAGGCTGTCATAGACAGACTCGCCGCCAGTGTCAACACATGTGGAGCGAGCATCAGGACGGACAAGAACATAACAGTGGTCAACATTGTCCGGCAAGTAAAAGCAGAGATGCATCTGAATGGCGTGCAACTTGGGAAGGTACAGAGCTTCAAGTACCCGGAAGAAATACTCTCAAAAGGCTGCACTTGCCGGCCAGACATTCGTCAAAGAATCACAGCAGCAATGGCACCAACGGCGATGCTTAACAAGATATGGGGTATCTGGAGTATAAGCTTCGAGATGAAATTCAAGCTGTACAAGTCCCTGACTGCTCCCATCATGCTGTACAGCTGCGAATCATGAAACCGCGGTAAACAAGAGGAATGAATGATTCGAGAATTCTATGTGAAATGCTTCCGAAGTCCGGTCACCACCCTAGTCAGTCCCAAGGAACCTCAGCTGAAACCTTCAAGCGGCAAAAATTGGTTTGGTTTGAGTATGTCACTTGGCAGGACACAACAATACCTATGACAGTCTTCCAGGCATGTGTGAAGGAAAGATGTGGACGGGCAAACAAAAAGGTGTTGACTGAACAACATGAAGGAGTTAACAGGCCGCCAGGTGGGAGACCTACTATTGCTGCGCCTCATCCCATCCCTCGACTACTGGTCACAGTTAAGGAGATAGAATCGAATCAAGAGAGAGAGAGAGATCTTTGGATGATTAAAATGTAGACTGCGCTTCTCTAAACTCGAACGACTTTCAAGAAAGTCTGAAAACTGATTTCCTATTTTCAAAACATTTTTCTACTATAGGTGTTAAAATTTTGTTTGGAATTTTCTCAGTTATATCCTCCAGGGTATAGCCTCATAGACTTGTCTTTGTAGGTGTGTAAGCGTGTGTTTGTTTATGTCTGTCTTCATTCTTTGGTCTTTCTCACACCCACCTTCTGTTTATGTGCGTTGTCCTAATGTTAAATTACACGAACTGTTAGCACAAAGTTCACATTATTGAGTCTCTGTTTGTTTTTTTACTAGGGACTGACCGTCTAGCCAGTACCTATTGTGGCCTGGATATTGGGAATTCAAATAAAAGAATCAGTCTACAAGGTCAAATAAACAGAGTGAGTATTTATTGCTTCAGCTGAAGAATATTCAAAAAGAATGAAATCTGAGCACACATGCTAATATCAGAGTTGCCTTATTTTTTCAATCAATTTGATTTTTTTCCAGGTGAAACTTGTGAGGGAATGCTAGTCATCATACTGAACATGCAACTGTATTAAAGAGGAAGCTGATGATTTTCCCAAGAATTACTGACGACAAATTGTATCTTCGTTTCCAAGCACTGTCACTGCAATTTTATTTTTCTGGAAACTTTTAAAAAAGTAATAAAGTGATGATATATCATGCAAAAGAGACAGCATGAAAAGTAAATGGTGAGCTTGACTGACTTGTTTTCTGTGTTCAACTGCATCCATCAAGCTAGTGTTTATAGCTGTAACACGAACTACATATACTCTGCTGTCAAGGTTTTCAAAGCTAAATTTCCTTTCATTAAGTTAAAATAGCTTTCATGCCTCATTCATTTAGCCTGCTTTATCTGCCCCTAACCTCTCTGAATTCTACAGGGATAAGAGCATGAAACAGTTAAGTACGAGGACCCTGGAGGCTGGCTGTCGTCTAGGCTACGGTCTACAGTTCTGTCTACAGAATTCATGTTTGGACTGTAGGTATAAAGCGGAAGTTAAGCAAACCCTGAGGGTACAGACTTACCTCTGGCTCATAACTACGGCCTCGATTGTCTTAGCTGTGTAACAAGGGCCCAGGGTTCGCTCCCCTGTTAATTTACCTCCCCTGTCGTCCACACTAACCTCTCTAAAACTGACCTTAGGGAGGTTAACGTATAGGACGATCGTTATATGTGTGTTTGTTTGTGTGTGTGTGTGTGTGTGTGTTGGGATGTATGGTGAGGTGAGAAGTAAACACAGATCCATTCTTCTTGATCTTTCTCTCTTTTTCTCTCTCACGCACTCAACTCAAAATTGTTTTTGTAATTAGGAAGGTTTATTAAAACTAAGTAATGAACAATGAGCAAAACATGTCTACATGTTGTTAACATCTACGGGGTGTTAACGTCTACATGTACACATCGTCGTTGTGAACCAGCTAATGCATCTACCACAACACACACAGGATTCTACTCATCTCTGTAAACAATATCCATGGAGAAAAAAGTCACAGTCTGCAAAGGTACAGTCGTTTAAGATCTTACACTTAAGTTGAATGCCTCTAAGTTTAATCATAAACATAAACAAGCAAAACTGAAGTCTATATTTATCTGTAAAACTTTTAAAACTTTCAATTGCACAAACGAAAGAACATAGAAATAGCACACATACAGACTCAGTACCAAATGTAGACGTTTGGAATACATTATAAAAGTGATAACAGGCTATAATAAAACAAAAACAGCGTCGATAGAATTTTTAAATTATGAATTGTTTTTCCAAAATCTCTGGTGTGTTTGAGTATATACGCTTGTTCACCTTCAGATTTATATAACGGTTGTCTTAGTAACAGATTCCATTTTTCCAACAGAGTCACAGTATAGTTAAATCCTCTAAGACACTAAATGGCACTTAAACTGTACTGTTGTTTTAATATAACTGATATATATATATAACTTACAACTGACAAAGAACCAGCATGAAAACAACCAGATGTAATTTTCAAGTTATTTGCACAACCCATCAGCTTCATAACAAGAACAATGTCAACAAATAAAACTGGTTCTAATGTAACGGATGCGATACATTTCATATAACATATTCTAGACATGACAATACCTCCAAAATTCAGATTCATCACTTATTAATTAATGCAATCTTTCTAGTTCAGCTTTCCTAATTTAGCGCTTCTAATGCTTGAGAAAGACCTAAATAAACTGAGTCACAAAAAAATTATTCCACTGTTTAGATGCTGTTTATCGTTCTCGGTTAATGAAGGAAGCTTGATTAACATAAGCAAAAAACAACTGTTGTTTATTCAGAAATAAAGCTTAATTTCCAAGCCTCCGTTTCTCCGCCACTAAATGTTTTCTTAAATAACAGACACTTGAAAACTTTCATTATTTATTTACTCGTGAGCTACAGCAACTGAGATACATCATTCACAAAAATACTAAAAGCTCTGGCACGCTACCTGCAACTCATCTACTTTCAGAAATCGTATTCTATGATATTCTAGAAACATTCTACTGACTCTTTTTTGTCCACCATATATGTATACGAACATAGAAAACTCTATCAAAATCTATATTTGAATTTATTTGACTAGAACTAACATTGTGTTCACACGATGATGAATTTTAATATAAAAGTGTACAAAAATTATTTTACTTTAGATTTCCATCACAACCATGAAAATTTACCAAGAAATATCAAGATCTCTACACAAATATATGATTATATATAAGCATATATATATATTAGCTGATCTAGCAATAACATCTTAAAAAATTAGTCTTCGGTACTACCTGAAACACAGACTTTTCGGTATTTTAAAATGGGTGATGTTCGATAACAAACGCGAGTTTTATCTAATTATAGATTAACTGATTAGCTTAACACCTGCCCGCTGCAACGTCACTTCCGGGAGCTAGAGGAGACTTCAATGAGCCAATCGCCGTTGGCTACACGCGTGACACGATGGCGCCAAACGTTCTCTGGCGACATGTTGAAATGTTGCAATGGCCACAGAAATTTGAAAATAATTCTCGCCTTTAGGTATATTGACAGATCTTTAAATAAAAAAGAAATCAGCTTTTGTAAATATCAAGGTTTTACATTTTCATAATTTACAAATGGGAAAAATGACGCCGCTCTCAACATATCTTGTTGCAGCAGAAACTAATGAGAGTGGTTTTAATTAAATTCAAGAAAATGGCTATCGATGAACAGGATGGGTTTTATCATCTGCATTAAGCTCAAAAAGTATAGCGAGCACCGATGTTAAAGATTTTCAGTTTTCCCATAGTTTAAAAATAGTAATTTCTGCGTGGCTTCTTTATGAGGATGGAGAGTTCAACGACCCTTGTAATGGGAAGCCAAGTCGTGACTGTCATAATAATTGATGAAAAATGTATTGAAACTACCCATGCATTTTAAAATATGGCAAGTGCGTTTTAAACTATAAAAATCCCCGACGAGAACGGTATATGATTTTCAGACAACTGGAATATGAAAAATTATGATTCATGGCTTTAATATTGAGAAAGACAGCTCGAAGTGGGAATTTCTTTCCCCGACACGTGTCTGCATGCGCGCGTGAGTTAGCGCCTTGTGTCCGTGCGCTGAATGTGCTGACAATACTTCACACAAAATTACAATGTTGTATATTCAAGATATATGACTTTGTGCATTAATGAACGCAGGCCTACAGAGAAGTGCACGCGGGAAAGTTTGGGAACGTCCACGCGGAATTTTTACACGCAGTGCAAGAACCAGACGAGGGCTTAGTGACGTCAAGATAGTACATCTCAGGTAAATTACATGCAATTTTAGAGCACTTGTTCACAACCAGTGTGGCAATGAAACCTATGCGAGAAAAATAACCAGAGGGTCGTTTTAAAATCATTTACACATGACTTCGTGCAACACTTCTTGGTAAGTTTCTTACAAATCTGAAAACAGCAATATAACGGAAACGGTGCAGACATATTTTCTATTTAATCTAGACACAACTAAAAGTATTCTTCAATCGTTTACAATCTTATCAGCAATGTCAGCTGATGCTGCAAACGAAATTGCAGAACTAGAAAAGTTAGGTGAAAACGTAAAAAGCATACAATCGACTTTGCAGGCTGCTTCTCTTACTAAGCGCTGGAAACACAAGTTAATTTTTATTTACATATTTACAAGTTGCTTTTCATTTACACATGTATATTCAAACAACGAAAGTAAAACAATATTTAATCATATCTGTATGTTTAGTTATAATATGAGTTGATATTATAGATTAACATCGCCATAACCTCGAATTAATCATCCCTTTCACATTTTGATGAAAAAGTTGGAAATGCTTCTCGGAATATTCTACCGAAATACAATATTGAAAGTTACAAAAGATAGTAAATCAAGAAATGTATTTGACACTGAATTCTATATGGGATGTTAATAAGGAATTGGCAGTAAACAACATTTTGCTTTTAAGCCTCATGCGATTTTATGAAACCAGAAAATGAACCGTAATTTGAAAATGGAAAAAAGCGAATTTTGTTTTACACAGTTTGGCATACAGAATATGTCAAAAATCAATTTTGAATCATTTTCGTAATTAATTTGTTTTTATTTCTCTGGATAACTACTTTCATTCGTGTCATTGAACATCTCGTTTATTTCATCGTATTATTTGTGTTCATTGCCTTTTTCGTTATTGGCATATTCGTTACAGGCAGTGGTGCTTGAGGGACGTGATGATAAACGTTCTTCCTGAGAGAGGGACCAGTAGTTCGTTTCTTCAAGTCCTGGCAAGGATATATCAATGTCTGTCTTGTGAGTTTTCAATGCCAGACTCTTGAGCTCCCTAATGTTGCACATTTATAGTCTTGAATGGAAGATCGAATAACTGCAATTTCCCCTTCATTTGCAAAGTCTTGACTCTGTAGAAGACATGTTCCTTGTCTGAACATTTTTTTTTTCCATCTTTTGTTGCCATGTTTGGCTGAGCAGTTTTTGTCATCAACGTTACTGATTGATACCACATTTATTATGATGATATTTCTACTTAGTTTCTGGAGTATCGGCTATCGTGATTATTATTATTATCACTCAAAGTTTCTTTAAAAGTTATAATAGGCTGGTAAAGAACACAAATCTTTTGTAACATTGCTTTTTAAAATCTTTTTCACAAAACTCCTTTTTGTTTATTGCAGTAAAAATCTATTATATTTCGTGCAAACGATGTAAAATGTGCAACCTGATTTAACTGATTATTTGAGTTTTTATTTCAGGCAGATAATTATGCTCGACGTGTAAGATTTATAGGAAGTCTACACTGACCATGTAATTTAATACTGACCAATTAAAGCGGAAATAGCTCAGTTTAATTGCTATCTGGCTATTACCCATTGAACTCTCGAGGTTAAGACAAAAGTAAAGCTATACATGACTGGCGGTACATGTTCTTGTTTGGAAATTTTCTCCTGCTCTTCCGTATCCCGTGTGTACCTGTACTTTAAAAGTCCTCATTCATTTTGGTTTTAAATTCTACTTTAATTGAAAATTGGTTGACAGTCTTGGAGTAACGGATCTTTTAACATGCATGTATGTCAATTTGTCTCCCTTTATATTTACTTTCTTCGCAAACTAACTGTTGGTTCTACAATTCTTGTATCCTCTAACGGTTTTCTGATCTCTGCGCAATGAAGCGCCTATTCCGTACAACAAATGGAGCAGTAAGCCAGAACGCTCACTTATACTTAAATAGTTTCTTGAAAAAAAAAATGTTTCCATAGTGCAAACGGTACCAGATTAGTCTTTTTCGAACGATACGCCGGGACAAGAAAACCGTCGATCCCCATTCTAATCTGTAAGCTCTTCTTAAACAGTTTCCCGACGAACATTTCTGCGCCTAACAGCCCAGACCAAGATCAAAAATAAAACTAAGTCACCTCAGTTCATTTTCCCCTGCGAAACACGTGTAAACGACCGCAGGCTGAGCAATGCTCCTTGTGAAATCCAACGTAAATAAAAACGCTCTTCAAACTTCTTTCCCACCTGCGCCGGCAATGGTAGTCTTCATGTTCTAGACTCTCAGAAGGGAGTGGGAAACGCGTGTCGGGGGGAGATGTGGCTGGCCGGAGGCGACTTATACAGCCGTGATGGCGTTGCCTTCTTGGCCATTGGGGACTTTGGTTGCCTCCGTTTCGTACATCTCGTGGTCAAGCGGAGCCAGCTCGTCCTTGGAGAGGTGGTAGACAATGCCGGCACCCAGGCTGTCTCCCATCACGTTTGTCATGGTGCGGAAGCGATCCCTACAGGGGAAAAAAAAACAGGTAGATGAAACCTTGTAGCAATGGGCAATGTTCGTTTATTATATGACTTCTCATATAGGAAAGGTTTCCTAGTCTGAAGGTGATAATTCGCTTTGCTGAAGACTTCATAAAGTAAATATATTCATGACAGTCTTGACGTCTGCTTTGTTGACCTCTTTCTCTATAATTATAATGATACTAGCAGATGTGTATCTTGAAAAAAGGAAGGGTGTATTTACACTGTATCTGGAAATACACATGAACTTTACCAGTCGTTAGAAAAAAATTCATCCCGCTAGACCTTTAAGACACAGGGACTGAGTCACGTAAAAATATTGTAATGTATATCTTTGAAAACTTCCCACAAAAGTAATTACATTTGTATTAATAATAATCATAAATACAAAATTTGCAAAGCGCATACTCAGACTTCTAAGGACCAAGCTCTTAGCGCTTAAGAACAAAAATGAAACATGGACAACATACCAAGGACAGGAAAACAAACAAATAGCACATGAACTATAAAAGAATAAACAACCTTACTAAACGAAGAATAAAATTAAATGCAGAGACCACAAAGAGGAACCAAAGAACAAAAACAAGAGCTGAAGTTATTCAGACATTTAGGAGCGAAAGAAGAAAAACGAAGAAGAGAGGACTTACAAGAACCAATCCACAACGATGATGAGCGTGACATCATCAATGGGCAATCCCACAGCAGCCAGCACAATCACCATGGTTACAAGCCCGGCTTGCGGCACTCCGGCGGCTCCCACAGATGCTGCAGTGGCTGTGATGCTGCAGGACAAGAAGAGAAAAATATGTGTGTATATATGTACCTATGTACGTATGCGTACATTAACGTAAATATGTATGATTGTATTTTGTATGCTTTACAAAGAGATACAGATAGAGGACTGTCACAATGCCTTTAATTCACCGTTGTCATCTTAATCATATTAAGTGGAAAGCAGGCATGCTCTCTATCTCTCTCCCATACACACACAGACTTCGAATGAATACTGTTTGAGGGACAATGATACAATGGCTATTAATTATTAATAGCATTTTCTTTCTTAGAGATTCACATTTCGTGTTTGGAAGCATTGATAATTAAGTTACCGACACTGATAAGCAGACGACAGCGTCTTTAAACGACATTTCAATTTGCTTTCATTAAAACCGTTGCTTGGTCCCAGCCGTCGGGCAAGCTGATGGCAGTGTTCAATACGCTTCGGATTGCACTGGAAGTAATAAAAGGGGGCACAATCTCTCTAGCCAGTCTTTTCTGCTTCAGCTGCGATGGGATCAGTTTAACGACGCAGAAAATTAGGTCTCTGTAGAAATACTGTACAGTCTGTAGCAACAGAACCACGAGGGTCAATGAGAAAGATTGGCTGTGTCGTTGTACCTTGTTTTTCCTCCTCCATTGGAAAGATTAGGTTTCGTTCACACTTCTCTACTTCCCTCCCTTCTTTGGTGCATCTGCATTACTTGCGCTTGCGCATTCAAGGGTAAACAATGCAACACCACGAACACTAGAACCCTTTCGTTTGGGCTACACCACCTGGGTGCAAGTATTTGCATATTTGGGAGGAGGCTTGAAGATACGTTCACACTTCAATCGCCAATGGGACCTCATTTTCCAAAACAGTTCCAGGCTCATCTTAAGAGGTGTTCTAGAGCACAGTCCAAACCACCACCAGTGCCCGGGGAATCAGCCATTGTATGCAAGAGAAAAGCCCAGATCGATGATGGAGGAGACACAAAAATCAAAATTTAATTATCTCCCTTTCGCAAATGGTGGACGACGGAACTTAACACGATAAAATGTCACATCTTCTTTGTTCATCAATCAAGTCTGCCGACCACCAGCGGGATCCGAGCCATTTATCGAGGGATTTGAATAATCAATTATTTTGACAGTAACTTTGAGCCTGCGAGTAGAGTTTCAGGGAAAAAAGCCATTAATATAGTCACCAAACGGACACACCTTGGTCCAGGGGATCGGGGATGAATTGCTCTGGTCGCATAGTAACAATCAAACGACTTCCGCAAAATGATGAATGATGAAGCACAGCACACTCACAAGAACATGAACACTATCTTCATGTGACTTTAAACTTTGTTTGTATCACTATCCCTTTCTCTATCTGCAACATCTGGAGGTCAAAATAAAAAATATACCCTTGATATTGTGATGCAGTCAATAAAACCCTTAATGATATGTCCCAAGTCTTCTTAATGATGACAAGACAGAAACCGTGACAATGTCGAAAATCCACTAGTCGTAAAAACTAAAGAAGCTTTTGTGTTGTTGTTTTTTTTAAGACAGGCAAACAATTAACTGCATAGTTAAAATATTCAGCATGAGTCATTAGTAGTGTAGATACAATCATGCATTTTATTACTCTATTCACTATTCAGTCTGTGAATAGCGTAGCCTACCTGATGGTGACGATCTTTCCCATGTCCATGTCAAGCCTGTTCACCTGGGCAATGAAGAGCGCCGCCACTGCCTCGTACAGAGCTGTGCCGTCCATGTTGATGGTGGCGCCCACAGGTATGACGAAACTGCTGACACGGGGGTCCACCTTGTTGTTGTGCTCCAGACATTTCAAAGTCACGGGCATTGTGGCCGAACTACACACAAACACAAACATCACCATATCATATTATCTTGGTTTTGTTCTTCTCATTCTCTTCTTTTCTGCTTTTCGTCCACCGGTTTTTCTACCTACCCATCCAGCCGTCAAACTACCCACCAGGAACAAATACGAGCACAACTCTATCTTCTAGCATAGAGAAACAAACCAGAGGACACAACTGAGAAAACTTTTCTTCGTTACTGCTTTGATAAGACCAGTCACGTATACACTTCAAGACACCTGCTTCATTATTTATTTCGTTTTCATTGCAGGCGTTGGATGATGGAAACAAAGAAGAATGTTCTCGTGAAGTCTCGTGATATTTGCATTTCCATTGCTTACCTTGACGATGTCCCGAACGCTGTTGCCAGGGCCTGTGAAATGCCCGCTATGAAGGTGTAGGGATTTTTCCTGACGGTGAGGAAGTAGATTCCCGGCAACACGAGGGACCCGTGGATGAAAAGACCGACAAGGACGGTGATGAAGTAGAAGCCGACCTGCCCCAGCAAGACACTGAAGTCTTCCATCTCCACGATTTTTCCGGCGATAAGAAAGGCGACACCTATCGGTGAGTACCTTGCAAAATAGAGAATAAAATGTAAACAAATTAAACAGTTAAGATTTTATGCTGGTCATCGGTACACACACACGCTTACACACACATTTTATTTCTTTCTTGCATAAGACCTTACAGGGATGGAAACCCTAGCTATTTCACTCTGACGATGAGAGCACGGATGCTCCATGGACACGTACCAGAGGAACACCTGGAAAAGCTTCATCGTCACCTCCACGACACACTGACAGAAGTCGAGAATAGGGCGACCTCGCTCCCCCATGCGGCCCAACATGACACCAAACAACATGGCGAACATGACGATTCCCAGGACATTAGGTTGCCCAGTGCTCCCCTTCTTCGGCACCCACTCATACAGAACTTGAGCTTCCAGGGACAGAATAACCGACAGTGTTAGCGGGAAGAAGGTATTTTTTCTACATTCCTTAAATTTCTATTTTATAATATCGTAATGAGAAATGGGAGGGAAAGAGGCAAACAGCTTGTCTCGTGGGTTTTAGAACAGAAGAAAGAAATATGCATATACTGATAGATCTATAAAAAAAGAAATAACGATAGACCAATGGAAGAGAAAGCGAGACAGAGAATTTACATAGAAGTGGGCCAAGAGGCATAGGCCATGACTTGACTAACATGTTAGAGAAAAATCTTAATTTTCTTTTCATTCACATTGCTAAATTTTGTTTTATACATTTCTTTGTATTCACAGGGTGAGATTTTACAATTCTGTGAGAAATGCTTATTGTGGACGAGAGAATGATCACTGAGCCTTACCTGCTGTCACGTTTTCTGTCAAATTTGTGGCCATGGTGGTCATACTCTGGAACTCGGATGTTACATTGGTGGCGTTGACCGCTATTTCCACCTCGTCACGCCTGATTTCCTCCTGAACCTCTTTCGAACTGTACTATAGGATTGATGAACAGCAATTTATCTCGATGAACAAAAAAGACCCAATGACCAAGAGACATTCTATACAAACAAGAAAGATCATATTAAAATTATTCAAAAGCTGAGATTTCGCTCTTTGAACACACGTCTGTGTCATTTCCGAGGTATTGACAGCTACAATGCTTGAAGAAGGATTTACAGATGGTATGACTGAAGCGTGGTCATTTGGATTTATCATTATCAGAGAAAAATGAAGAATCTATTCGTTTGTATCATCTGCCACCAAGTGGCTTAATGTTTTATTGAATGTTTAATATGGCATTTGTAAATGCAGGGGAAGAAACCTCGATGATATGATTACTTACAGCGTCGTAGCAGGCCACAATGAGGTTGTCAGGAAACATGTTTCTGGAAATAAAGATAACGAGAATATTATAATAATGTAGTAAGATTATCGGTGAGATGTTGACATTTTGACTGTACACGAAAGTTAAGAGACGCCAACATAAAGCAGCACACAAACAAACAAACAAACAAACAAACAAACAAACAAACAAACAAACAAACAAACAAACAAACAAACAAACAAACACATACAACCACAGACATTTTATTTACTGATGTTTCCTACATGTAACTGTACTGATTCCCTTTTTCTATAAACTGAAAAAATGCTACAAAATAAAAATAACCGATGACATTTTCTTTCGTGATACAAACGGAACACAGATTTATTTTAAATCGTAAAATTTGGTAAGTTTCATTGAGAACAGAATTATGAGATGTGATGAAAGCAAGCAGCGACAGAAGATAAACCTCTCCAAACCTAAAACACAAATGAAACTTGTTCTTCACAAAAATTTTATTCATGCAATATTTCAACAAATATTGGATCTGCTTTATTCACCTTAATCTTCTTAATATTTCCGCAGAATTTTTGTTGCAGAAAGCGATCTAAACTTTGACACTCTGTTTTTGTTATGGCACCAACATTGCTTTCATTATAAATAAGTGTATTCTTAAAGAAAATTCACCTCCAGCGTTTTATTATATTATGCATGTGAAAGTTACAGACCATCATTCTGTTTTCTCTAGAGGAAAGGAATCGACCGATCATTCATGGAACATGTCTTTCTTCCTAATTCCCACAAAAGCTCATAAAATATTGACACTGATAAACCAGTCTATTCCAATGCCTCTGAGGGTCTGTCTCTGTCACGTGTATCACTGACTCCTGTAAAGTGTGTTGCGCTTCAGTTGCATGAAGAGAAGAGGTCACTGTCGCAACATTAAATGTTTATTGTGGGTAGAGAGAACAGCGTACGAATAATCTTGAACCGGGGTCACACGAAGTTTGCTGCACTTACTGCAACGATGAGTCAGTCTGACGGTTTGGAGAAGACGAGTATGTATGAGTGTGTGTGTGAGTGTGTATGAGTGAGTGCGTACGTGTGATGAGACATTTTTAAGTTCAGCTTGATTTTATTAAAAGACTACAGTATTTTGAGGATATTTACAACATCAACCCTAAGTTTAAAAATAAAGTGTGGACAGAATTATACCGAAATATCTGTACATATCGGCAATATCATTTTCTTGACTGTTTCATTTTTGCAAAGAAACCACCATTTGTACAATCAGCAGCGTTCTATTACAGTATTCCATATTCAGCACAATATCCAAAAATTTCACTTGATATAAATATTCAAGAAGTTTAACAAATCTAATATTTTATTTGAGATTAGTGTTATGTTATCAGCAAACAGCAAAATGAAGAGCTGGACCAAAACAAGGCAAAGTTCAACACCATTCAGTCAAATTTCCCAATCTGATTTAATAAAGGAAAAGAAGAAATATAAAACATGGCTGAAACTATCCTTTTTAAGACATCTGGGAGAGGTGACGCACTCTGTTAAATCCAGGTATAGTTACAATAATTATTGCTCTCAAAATTCTTGCTTTCAGACTGGCCTTCATGTCTCAGTCTGGCCTTGATATCTCAGACTGGCCTTCATATCTCATTCACGAACTTCAGAAAGTGCAGAACAATCCTGTGAGACTGGGGCTCCAAGCAAAGAAACGGGACCATGTCACTCCTCTCCTTTGTTCTCTGTCTTGGCTGCCCGTTCATGCTTGCATTCAGTACAAGTCGTCTGTGAACTGATTTGATATCGTTGAAGGCACTTGTCCTCCCCACTTCTCCGAACCTCTCTTCCCCTACATCCCCACCTGAAATCCCCTTTTTGTCTGACCAGCACACCCTGTCTGCTCCTGTCACCAAGGCAATAACCAACAGTCGCTGACTTTTTAGCTATGGTGCAGCCTTTCTCTCTTAATATAAATAAAATAAGAAACAGATTTAAGATAATATTTTTGATGCCATGAAATTTTGAAATGTATTGCTTGGTGGCAGTTTTACATTGTTTCCATGGCAATCAATGTTTACATTCGTAAGAAACTTTTTCTAGTTCACTATTCTATTGATATACCCATAATAAGACAATTAAAATGCTCTGCATGAGAAGTTACCTCGTAAAGCTGCGTCCCCTCTGTAAACAAGTTGAGATTCTCACTCTCTCACTCTCTCTCTCATACACGCGCGCTTACACACATACACAAATTTCCCGTCGTGATCTTTTCCTTTTATACACTCCTCTACCACGGCCTAATTACTATTGAATAATTGATTTGGACATCCTTTACTGAAGATAGCTCAATCAGGAGAGTTCCTAGACAACAGACTTGCAAGATGGATCCGAAGACCAAGGACTACTGTTCTCAGCAAACTTTTCTCCGGACATTTTAGCTACGTAGTTTGAAAATAAACATGCAGGGTCGGATGTGGATTGTACTAATATAGTATCGTCAAATCCCTGTACGGGGGCTTTAACAAGATCACTATTATTCATGAAAGACACTCTTAGTCATGCTTACTGTCTTAAACACATTGAATTTATATAAAGAGAGAAACCACCTCCGGGTAGTGACAGACGCTGGCTACAGACAAACATGAAAAACATCAAGACTCTCTTCTGAACAGGAACGCTGGCACATCTATTCGATAGAATACTTTACTCTGGTCTTTGTGAAGGATGAAGAACGAATAAATTAAAAGTATAAGCCCATTTCCCACAAGGCATACGATCGGTGAAAGCTTCACTGAGCTGTTCCGTCCCCTGGCACTTCTGCCGGTGCCAATCCTTTTAGCGACGGCCACAGACCAGACCAATTACATCTCTGGGCAGTTTGTAAATGCAGCCAGGTGTATGACCTGTACAGAAATCCGAGCTAATCGTGTGCCGAGGGCAAGTCACGAACAACGAATATGTCAGGGACAACGGGTATGTCACGAACAATGAGCATGTCACGAACATACGTCTTGAAAAACAAATTTCTCGCAAACAATATGTTCATGTCACGAGCCACGGGTGTGTCATAAACAGTTCTAGTCGAGCGGAATTGCATTTCGTATGTTTATATGAACATTTCAAATCTCGATGTGAACATTCAGACACACCCTCTCTCTTACATGTCCTCTCTCTCTCCCTCCTTGGCTCAGTTTTTATCACTTTTCTCTGTTGCTTTCTCTTTACATCCGTTTTTTCTGAGGAGTAACTTGCAATAATACACCGAGATCTTCTCTCTGTTGCTTAATACCATTCAAGAAATAATATTGTCGTCTGTCCTTTGCTAATGTCTTATCCTGACTTTCGACAATGGTTATTGCACTTTGTAAAACTTGGCGGCAAAACACAGAAATATTTTACAGCGCCATTAAGCAACTGCAAGTAAATGTCATTTCTTGTAGCCAACGGCTGTAAAAGATTTAGAAAAGGTAATGGGAACAGTTTCTCGGCAGTGAAGACAGAAATGCAAGGTAGATGCATACAATCTTTTTCTTATAGGTGTGGTTCAGCCAGGTACTAACGTCACTGGTCTAGAGGAGACCCATGAGAAAAACATGGACGACCTGCGCACCACGCCTAGACGATAGTGCAGGTCGTCTTAAAATAATCTGAAACAAGAAGGTACAAAAACTCTTACTTATATAGAGAACTACAGAGCTAGCGTATCCATTTCTATGTAAAAAATATCTGTAAACTTAATACCAGTCAGGTTTTAGTCTATATATATATATCTTAATTAAGCTAACAGTTTAATCTGAGTTGTGTATGTTGTTTGTCCACAGATATTTTCCGATTTTTATCGCTAGACCTGATGTTCAAAGACCCTCCAAAGACAACTCCACTCGGTCTTTGAGAAAGAAAATGGAGACCATGATAATGGTATTAACAGATGCAGTGGAAATGCGATCGAAGGACGCTCAAGAAATAATTTCTTTTATTGTGAATTTTTGAGAAAAATGATCTCATCTTTCTTTTTTTTTTTTTACTCTTTTTCTAAAATCAGTCCAAAGATTCAAGTGTCATGCTTAATTTATGGATGGTGGGTAGTGTGAAATGAAGGATGGATGCTGTCGAGCGACAGACGAAAATTCTGAGGGGAGGGCACTCCCGTCGCGCAGCATCGATTATCTCTCCTATTGCCGGCAAGGACGTGACGTCAAATGTCCGACTCGGATTGCGCATCAAGAAGTAATTGAGTTAGGCGAGCTTCTGGTCACCGAGGGAGGTAATCACGATGGTCAGATGGGAATCCGACACTAAAGCGTTTCTCGCACAAGGGTGACATTTGAACCTAGCCTTATGTCATCCGCGCTTTTATGCACTCGGTAGTCCAGGAAACGTTTTCGCCGAGGCGTCGCGAGTCTCTCACGCTTTTAGCGACCAAAAAGAAATACATTTAAAGGGTTACAGAAAGGCTACAGTGACCTTAACGCACACCAGTATCACAAGTTCAAAACAGACTTTTGTCAGAAACACGGATTTGATCCTTTGTATTATGCTGTCTCAGAAGTTAATTCTCTCTCTGTCTTTTTGAAGATCTAGTAGAAAGCATACTATTGTTTGTAATAGCTGGGTACAGCATACGTTCCTCCCCAAAAAAGGTTGAACCCCTTTCCATTCTCTCGTTAAACATCTACAAACATTTACCATTCACTTTAAAGAAATATTTCACAGTTTGTACACAACTTGGAAAATAGTATCTACCAGTGAACTATATACAGACGTTAAAAAAAATTGTGTCCCACTAGGTCTTTAAAAAGCTCGATAATTCTAGTATGGTTTTATTCTGCGGTCTATGTCACACGTAATCAAGTTTCGTTTTGTCGGTCGAAAATCGATCCCCTCAGAGGCAGTGTCCTTCCTCCGCATCATCTGTGTTGAATTCTCCAAACATCTGCCGAGTCTAATTTCTATTTCCTTTCACTGATTTCATGCATTGAACAGTCAACGATTGACACTTAAAAAAGTTGTATCGCTTTTATTAGTGATATAATTATACAGGAATAAGCACTTTTCGACGTCATAAGCAGACCTACACGCACATAACTACTGGAAAACTGAAAAAAAATCAGTGATGGAAAATATGATTTCAGTGGAAGGTTAGTTGTACAGCAAAAGCCCTTTCATAAGCTGTTATACTGCTCTGTCCTCTAGAGAAGACCCTGCCAGAGGCCAGAACGTTTTTGCCCCGCGCCTGCTCGCAAACAGCATGCAATTTTAATCCATCTGATAGGGGGCGCCACCATTCAGGACGTGTTCAGAATGAAATTAACTTCCCCGCGAAACTCAACCCGCCAGAGGCGCTCAAACACGGCTGCAGCATCCGCTTCCGTCTGTCACCGTTGCAGTCTGTTTGTGGAATAGCTAGATGAGAATCGATCCGAATGAGAACTGGTCCACTTAGAAATGGTGCACTCGCATGGCGGTCAGGAAGTCCTTCTCGATGGAGAGCCTGGCAATTCGCAAAGCTGTACGCTGGCTGCATGCTGTTTGCATGGTTTTATACTGGAGAACGCTTGTGTTATAAGAACTATCGAGGAGAGGAAGGAATCGCCCAGAAAACCTCCCCATGCATCAATTTACTGACTGCAGCAACATTAAAATTTTAGGGCAAAGGGACATTAAAAACCATAGGAAAGAATGTATTCCAAACTTTAGGTCAAGTTTATTCGTAATTTCTGTTGTAGCTATATGGGTGCAAACCTACCAAAAAAAAAATGTACGTGTACTTGAATACATAAATACCATAAAATGATGTTAAGGTATACCACCAAGAAATCGAAATCCATTAAAATTGCGGTACGATAAATGTGTTGAAATGAGTTGTTGGTTTACTCTTTAAATTAGTGTAAGACTGAGACATTGGAAATTGCGGATATTTTGTGATGGTGCACAGTTGGCGGTCCTCCAACACTACGTTAAAGAAGGGGCAGCAGTGTTAAAACTAACCGCTGCTTACAAATGTCAGTGTATTGCATAATTCATCGTGTTAATGTGTGAATACGTTCTTGCTTTTGTTCGTATGTGCGCGCATCATTAGGAGATATTGGCAGACGATGCGAGTGACTGCCAGAGCAGAATAATTAAGACAAGATGAAATAAACGTTTCTCTTCTCTTCCGCCTTTTGTTTTCATCGACCAGCGTACAAGACCTGATGGAAGGAAAATCAAATAACAATGACACCAAAGGTCCATTAATAAGTCATTGCCATCGTTTCCCGCTTCATAATACGAAATGAAGGCGCCTTAGCTTTCATGAATTATTTAAATGGTTGTAACGGTTTTCTCTCCCTCTCTTATCTGTCTCAACAGCTTTAGCAAAGAAACCAGTAAATTTTGTAGTTTTCTATTGAACTACTATGAGATTCCAAAGTCAGCACACGAATTAAAGAAGATACATTAAAGAAAACAATGCACAGAGTGCTTTAGAGACATTAAACCTACTATTAGATATGAATGCTCTCTTTCACGGACTGCTGAACAAATAAACGTATGTATATAAAATACCAACAGACAAAATATACTTCTCTGCATTTTTTTCGCCAGTTCTACAAGAGAATCCCTAAAACACAATCTTTCCATTATCCTATTCAAGACGAGTTTAAAATACTCAGATAGTGTTCTGTGGAACTGTATTCCATCTAAAGCATTTCTGCCAAAATCGTTGATTGCTTTATGAGCATCCCATACGTCTTAAAAAAACTAATGAAATTCTTTTATAAATTATCTTTCTTGTTTTATTGTGCCTTCTAATCTAGTTGTGATGGGAATTTATATTTTTCCTTGCATAGCGTTTGAGTTTAGTCCTTGTTACTCCTCGAGGTACATATGGCCACAACAATAAATTCTTTTGCAGATCAAAAGTTTGCTTCTGCAAGTGGTAACACTTCAAAAAGTCTGTATCCACCATTGAATCCCAGCCTGCTAGGCTCACTTGCCACTCCCTTAAAATTTCCACCATTTCTGAGCAGTGACACCAGACCCAAGAAGACGGACTGTCGCTTCCTGTCACGGTTTGGCAACTTTCTAGTTTTTTAAACTGTAATTTTTAATTACTGACCAGTAGGTTGTCCCCTTCAGCTCCACCACAAAACTAGAGAGCTGTTTGCAACTACTTGAACAGGATTAACCTTTTGTATAAACGTTCCCAATATGCTATTCAACCAGTTTGCGATACTCTGAGTTCTAGGGGGTTAGGACTTCAAGTGTTCTTAGCGAGCTTTCGAATGAACTTTTTCTTCGGGATCTACATCAATATCCTTGTCTTCCGCTCTGGTCGCTCGAAATTAACGACAGTTCACCTCCGACCTTTCCCAGCGCACACCATCCGACTTTAAATACATTCGCCGAATGTCAGTCACGTAAAAGGACGTAATGGCTTATGCACATTCAATAAACCATGCAAAAGAACTAAAAAAAAGGTTGCTATACCCGAGGAAAACGATCAAAGAGCATGTTTGTCCTAAACTTATTAGGTCCTAATGTCCTGAACATATTGCGCCAAATTATCCTCAACATTCTGGATTCTTACTAATGAACAAGCAGGCAGGAACAATATTGGTGTCAGGAGTTTTACTGAAAAAGATAAAGACGACTGATGTCAAATGAGGTCTGAAGTAAACTGGCTAACGGGGTACTGCCAAGTACAGGACATCAATTATAAGGTAGTTCAAAGATGAAATTTTGTACACACACACTAGATATATATATATACCAACGGAAAGGTAGATAAAATGAACAAAATCTTCCTGGGCTTTTTTTCTATCCTGAATATGGATCGGCGGGTCTGGGAAAGTATTAGATCCCTGCTACATGTTCATTAAGTTCGTGTCAGTCAGTTTGCTTCCACGGGTCTACCGGCAGACATGGAGATAAGCAGATGGTTAGACATTGCGAATAATCAACAAACCTTAATACATCATTAAATCAGAAGTAAAGTCAACACTGTGTGTCCTTCGTGACTAACGGATCTTATGCCGGGAACATTGCCAGTCGCAGGTGTACAACTATAATGTGACTCAGTACACTCGGCATGAACCTGAAGACAGAATCTTTCAGTGTTTGAAACTGCGTTTGAGTCGCATTTGTTTCTAATTTCAGTGTAAGCTCGCAAGTTTTCACTGCATATTATTCAATGTCTTGACTTCAAGACATAGCTGTATTAGGAATCACTCTAAGGTTTTTGGTAGAAATACATGTTTTGTTACAATTCAACGCTATGTAATAAATGTATTTTCCAGAATTATACAATAGAAATAATAAACAAGGAAATTGTGTCCTGCTTGTTCTACTATTGTCTATAATAAAAGCAAAGAATGTTGCTGTTCAAAACCCAGAGTTATTCCAGAAATATTTCCTAGATAATGAATTTTCAAAATTTATAAACATTTTAAACAAAAGAGCAAACATAATGACTTTAAATGAGTTTGTGCTACAGTTGTATTACAAACATTAAGTTTATTGACAATGGCTTTCAGCTGGGTTTTTGTGAAACAGGACCTTTTCTGACATATTTCGGTTTCAATTTTTAGAAAAAGCGAAATAATCCAGACAGATGCAAGGACAGACAGGCAAGGGGACGGCAAATGTCTCAGTAACTTACTGACACTTTAATAACATGAACCTTAGACCACCAAGGCGGAGCAGGGATGTTTGCCTTCATGAATTTAGCGACAGTCGACAATGGCGGGCCCAAGCTTCGATTCCTTCATTCCTTCGGGCTCGCACCGCAGAATCACACACTCTGCTTATTCAATCGACCGGACCCACGACGGAAATCCACCCATTAGCTGGGTAGCAAGAAGTGTGTTTACTGCTGAGACTGGAAGGTGCGAACAGAAAACTATGAAACGGATCCCAAGACGGTGGTTACTCTCTTCAAACCTTTGGCTGAAAAAACACTAAAATAATAAACTAAGATTTTGAAGAAATATTTTGCTCTCCTCTCTTCTGCCTAATAAAAGAAATTAAAACAAAAGGTGAACATTCTATATTCTTCGTATAGGGGAAAACCAAATTAAAATTTAAAAAAATAAAATAAACAAACACTGAATCATGAAGTAAGAAAGGTCAACTGACATTAAAGTGTGGGGGGAGAATATCGGGGTTGTTGCTGCTCGTTAATCATTTAAAGCTGTTGAATATCGATTTCTCATTTGCATGAAATTTCTGTAAACGTGGAAAATGAGTGAGTAGAGAGAAGGTGTAGCAATGTCTACCATTGAAGTATGGGAACGTACTGCGTTGCCCCCCGGCAATGGTTCAGGACCAAAGCGAGAAAGCCAGACTAGTTCCTGTAATGCGATTGCTGTAAGAAGATCATGGAGGTCTCATTGTAAGAGCTGTCGCAAAACTCGGCAAAGGCTGCTGACAGCTGTCCTCATCGTTTCCCTATTACCCTTCCTTTATGGCAGTGCCATCTGCAGGATGCTGGCAGGGTTCACGTACGTCTTAGCAATGCACTTCACGTTTACATTAAAACAGGATGTCGCCAGATCAGCACGCATGTTTGATTAACACGAGTCTGTCTGTCTGTCTGTCAACGTCGACATCTATCAATTGGGTGATCGGCCAACTAGCTTTAACATAATTACTTTTTTATATCTATGAATAATTAATTTCATTTTTGAAAGGACATGAATAAAGAACATATGCTTACTGTACGATTTCTTTCGTGCTGTAGTCATTTAGTCTTCATCTACCTCCTTGTTTGTTTACATTTGATGCGGGACAAAGCATGAACGAAAATTTAAGAAGATAGAATTAAAACATACTAATGTTTTAAAAACGTGTCTTGCCTATAACTCATTAGGATAGTACCCTGAAACCAACGGCAAAAAGCACTTTCTGCGACAATGGCGATCATGGACTGTGTGTTTTGCTCTTAGTCCTACGCACCTTACTATCTCTTCAGATTTGGCACCTGCTTATAAGGCTGAACTAAGTTGAAAGAAGTTAACGTGATTTTTGGATCTTGAGGATCTGGCAAAAATAGAAAAAAAAAACCCAACCAGCCATCAATTCCACACAGTCATTAAAATTCAGACATGAACACTTCTGTGCAAAATCACATTTTAGTACAAACTGCCAGACTGATGCACAATTTCGCTAAACGCCAGTTACCAAAACAGGGCAAAGGGAGAGTACCTTAATGATTACTGTATGTGTGAAGCACAGAAGAAAGATGGTTGTTTCTCGTCCTTCTGCGAGGAGCCGATAGAAAATCTTATAATAGAGACTTAGTATATGTAGGATGGAGAGATGGAGGCCACTTTCATCCAATGGCGTGCGTTCAGGAACGATGGACAGTCTGCTCAAACCACAGATAGTGACACAAAGAGAGAGCTTTTGCCTGTTTACAGGCATATGTGAGTGCATATGTATGTTAATGTGCATGCGTGCGTGTGATGTATGTATTATGTATGTATGCTTGTGTGTAGATATGGGAGAATAAACAAGTGAAACGAAGTTTAAAGAGATTGCAAAGAAACTTGTCTTGAATAAAATACATTGTGCTTTCATTCTTCTGTGTGAAGGACAGATTCTTTTAACTCCCAATCTTTTGCTTGGCAGGATGAA
>SRHC01002618.1:14457-81557 GCA_004794325.1 Pomacea maculata | reverse complement strand
GGCTGTATGAGTACATTCAGCATCAAGTATTGTCAAGAGATGTTATCAGAATATTCTAGATTCTCGCATTCATGACCATAGACCAAGGGGAAATTCTTAGCCCGATATGCCACACATTTCTTGACCAACTTGGAACACTGTCACACTTTCACTCACCCACACAAATTTATTTTCACTACATTTTCGTTTAGTGTTTCTTTGATAATTATTAATAATTTGATAATTATCAGTGATGTGATCGTCCGTAAACATTGCAATTATTATTGTTTATACACAGAGTTACAGTGATAAAATACAAAAGGACTTCCTCATTGGAGCAGATCTTTTTCCTACGCTAAATAAGTAAAATATCCACGTTTGTCTTTCATGGGGGTCACATCCTAGGAAAAAATGGGACTTACTTGCAAAACCTCTGCAAAAAATCTCGCAGTGTCATGAATTTGTAATGCAACGATGCAATATTCGGTGATGAAGTCTAAAAAAAGCAAAAAAAAAATAAAAAAATGCAAACAAATAAATAAACTAATTAAAAGTCATATATACCGTACCTTAAATAATGAGAAAAACTTTCCATTCTGTTGTATCTGTCTCTGTTCGTGTGTATTTATTTACAAATAAATTTTCAGACTCTCCTTTGCATCTGATTCTTTTTTAATAAATTTGAATAAATAGACGCCAGAGAGACTCAAGGGAGACAGTATGAACAGACAAAAACCAGTTTTATGGGTGAGATTTGAATTTTACGATCTCATGAAAAATACATGAAGGAAGTCCAGAGAGAAGTTACAAAATAGCTTTGAAAGGCAAATGGAAATTTGAGCTTATCATTATTCACGAAGAGGATCGAACAAAAACACTGGATGCATTTTAAGAAGTCGCATGGTAAACCCTTGAATAATTTTCATCTAGTACTTACGAGCTGATAATCAGAATTGTTTAAAAAGGGAATTTAAGTGGGTTTTTTTTTATCAAGATATTGAAAAGTTGTCTGAAATAGATATATTGATCAATCTCCCTTATGTTTATTTTCACAACAAGGGAAGCTGTTGTTTTGAGCAGGGAATACAGAAGTGTAAATTTAGAGAAGGTTAAAACAATTCTCCATCATCTGTGGATGTGGCTGCACGTGGACAGAAAGAAATGCGAAGGAAAGAGAGACATTGGAGAGAGATAGAGAGGATGAGAGTATAAATAACAAAATTAGTAGAAAAGAGAATGAAAGAATATAAAAGAGCGTTAATTGGAACAGAGAGAAAATCGAGAATAGGATAAAATGAGAGAAAAAGAGATTGAGGGACAGGGTGGAGAAAGTCAGTGAACAAACAGCATGTACTCTAGTGAAGGGCTGAGAGAGCAGGCGAGTACCAGAAGGGTTTGAACTGTGCTCTATCTGTGATTCAACTCTCATCGTTCCCACGCTCTGCCTGCGTGTTTCTCATCACCCTGAAAGTCGGACAGGAAGCGCCGCCATCATCATCAGACACGAGGCCACCCTACCCTGTCTAATAGGTGGAGGTGCCTGCTGGGAACGGGAGGAATAATAATACAGGCATTATATTCCAGTAAACAATGTTACAGCTGCTTTTGACACAGCTCGAACCTTCCATTCGTGTGGAGAAATACTAGCTGTGGTGTGGTCATTACCAGTCCTGCTTCTGCTACTGGGTATTTCACAGGCTGCCATGGACACTGGGTCCTGAATCAATCACGCAAAAAGTGACAGCACATGCAATGACAACAAAACAACAATCCTTAACACCCTGCTCACTCCCACCCCGGACAATAGGGACAGGTCAGAAAACTACTCATTACATTTGCTGATCAGTTTGGGCATGCTATCAGTTTTAATTTCGCTTTCTCTGACAAAGGAAAAGCGAAACATCGATAAAAAAAAAAAAGTCGACACAACAAAGCAAATGGAAATTAAACAGCAGGATTGACATTTAATAAAATGGATACATGAATTAATGCAAAGGAAGTAAGAGAGAAAAATATTTTTAAACACTCCTGAGATCTTGCAGGCTGTGGCTGGTGAGTAGAAACATCGAGAATATAATGTAAAAACAAGTTTTTGGACTTAAAGCGAGATGATTGTAACAAGCTGTGAAAGATAAGGCTGGAAATAAGCTACCAAAGAACCTCTGATGTCAGCTAGTGCAGACCCGGTGATGCCAGTCCATTAGAATCGAGATATGTTTCAGCACACACCCAGTTTTTCCCATTCGCTTCTTCTCGTTCTTGTCGTTTGATGAAAGTTGGCTGCTAAATATAGGAGACATTGAATGCCACGTGGTGATATTGCGACTGATAGCTTAATGGGATTTATTTCGCACTTGCCTTTTGCCAAAGATATCTGACATTATAGGGAAAAAATTGTTTCTCTCCCTGGATATGGCAAGGAAATCGATTGTCTCCCTTGAATGTTTAAAGTCTAACTTTTTCTCAACCTTTTCCCATATTTGCGACAGAAATAAAACAAAAGAAAAAAGAACAAATACCAGCTATATTAGATGATAAAAACATAGCTGGCAGAAGACAATCATAAGAAAAGAATCAAAAAAAAAAGTCATCGACAGAATAAAAAAAATCGGGGCTACTCCCACGCTTTAAAACAAAACGGTTTTTTTTCGTCTTGATAAATTATTATTTCAAATCACGTGGCAGTTTCTTTGCATTTTAAGAAAAGATTTAAAATAAATGAGTTCGGTGTTAAAAAGAGGGAGCTGATTTTGATCTACGGGTTTGAAATGTTGGATACCACAGTTTCTCATCGCGCATGCGCAGCGGGAGCGCAAGTAGTCCTACCCGAGCTCAGGCTCAGCACTTTCTAAGCTCATGGGTCGCGAGAGTAATTACCTGCGAGTTCGTGAACTGCCTCGTGTTTATACTCATGCTGCGCAAATACATACAGGTAGAGCTTACCTTGCGTGTATCTACTGACCGACTTTACCTACTTAGGGTGGTCGAAGTTCGTTTGTAGCAACGAGACACATGCACTTACCTGTAAATACCTGATAAATGAATGGGTATACGCATATGCATAAGCATTTGTTTGCCTGTTAATGTATTTATTTAATATGCATTAACATATCTTATATGTCAATAGAGAGTGAAAAGGATAAGGCAGAGAGATTGTGTGAAAGAGGAAGAAAGAGAAAATAAACGATTTAAAATACGTGTACATTCGTAGTACAGAAACATGCCCAGAAAAATTACTGCTCAACGATACGCTCACATATATTTATATCCGTGCTCACAGACAAGTAAAGACTTGTAAAGGAACAGTGAAAAACAGTGGAAGTCACCAGGTGACGTCACAGATGAGGAAACACCAGATAAAAGTAATGATCTAGCCCACCATTAACGATGACAGTCAATAGCTTTCACAGTTGCCGCAAACATAACACAGCTTTATAAGGACTGGATTTTGCAAAGACGACCGTGAGTAGGATATATCTCTCATTGTCGGCATGTTGTATGTTGCTGTCCGCCTTGGACACCCCGTTAACGGACTAGTCGGGTGCATATCTTTGTTCTCATGACTAGGTAATCTCGGTGCCAGATGTAATTTCCTCAAATCTGGGTGAATACCGGCATTTCCTTCTCGAGATGGTCATTCACAGAAAGTGTTGAAAAAAAAAATCTTTTACATATATAAACCTGTTTAGTTCTCGTCAAATGGACGAGCTGAAACTATCTCTATGTAAGTACAAACGTGACGTCACGATTTTGACCTTTTTTCTGTGCGCTAATGTTTGTAGGCATGTATCTCAAAAACGAAAGGGAATCATTAACTAATCATTAGGAACAAAAAATATCATTAGTTCCTTAAGGTAATGGTCGACTTTTAGCTTGAGGCAGATGTCATGAAAGTTTCGATCGCCAGCAGAACGCAGCTATAAATGACAGCTTTACACTAAGTGATAAAAAACCTTTCATCCATAGACACGATAATCGAAAGTGCTGGTGGCAGGGGGTAGCCATGTGAGGTGAGGGAGTAAAAGTGGGGAAATGTAATATTCGAGACAAAGTGTCTTCCGGCCACAGCAGACTACAAATTGAGCTTTAAAAAATTCTTTTCGTCAGCATCAATATTGTGCTTGACTGTTATTTAGAAAGTTATATTAAGCGAAACCTATCAGGGGAGATGATCAGCCGTAACAATACGGAAATGAAGAAATGCCTGACTGCGCATGTCATATCATGTGACCTGAGAATATCCTGCCAAACCTCTTATAGTTCATTTTAAAATTAGTAAGCCATGGAGGGTTTTTAAAAGCACATCCGTTCATCTTTAATGACTCGGGTCACATGATCCAGCAAATCCCAGCATTCTTTGTGACAGATCAGCCAAACCGTCAGAGAAGGTTATCTGTCAGCAAAATCCCTTTTTCACTTTGTGACAAAAAAACACTGATTTCGATGGCACTCATCTGGCATTAGTTTGAGGGTAGACCCTTAGAGAACCCTTTATTTAATAAGCCTGGTGTCAACCCTCTTACCCCTGGGGTCAGCGGGACTCGTAGTGGTGTTAGTCAACTGTGTCTGATGACCAGAAACCTGATAAGCAATCTGACTTTCTGTTGGTGATCAGAAGGCGCTCGAGCAGGACTGATGCCACCCTGGAGACTACACCGGCAACTTCACATTTCTCCGCAGTGTCATCTGGCAAAATGGATTCTTGCATTCAAGCTCTCGATCGTCATGAACCTGACAAGGGACTAAAATGGATCGTAATTACCTTCAACCTTTCGCATTTTTCGATCAGATGCCTTTGTCTGTTTCCTGTCTGTATATCGGTGTGTATGTGGTGTGTATGTGCGAGTGTTTTTGTTTTGTTTGTTTGTTTGTTTGTTTGTTTGTTTGTTTGTTTGTGTCCCTGTTAGAAGCTCTTCATTAAAACAGTTTTAAATTTATTCTTTAAGCCAATGTGCTTCTACAAAGTAGTCCTCCTACAAAACTCTCACAGTGTATTTAAAAATGTATTTCTTCGTGTGAAATGACGCCTTTATCATAAGCAAACAATATTATCACGATATAAACGTTCATTTATATACTTAAAGGTATAACTAGAAACAGGTTTAATTTCTTAGCATTGGGTAAGACATTATTTCCTCAATTATTCTGGGTGGATAACCCCTTCCGTTCTTAGAATGCACGCCTACAAATATCATCACAGACAGGAAAAGTAAGCTCGTGATAACATGTATCTATATATATATATCAGTAATGATCATAGAGCTCAGTTCTCAACATACTATTCTTGAAACATAAATGTATCCAAGTACACTTCTGACACATGTTTTATTATCTTTTTTTCTGTGTATAGTAATGTTTGCAGGGAGTTTAATTCGAGAATAGTGAGTTACCTAGCTTGGTGGCAGCACTTTCACCAAGTTTTTACCTGTCACTACAAGAAAAATTGCATCCAACTATACTTTTAAAAAAAGTCCAATCGATGCTGTATAATACTTGAAACACCTTGACAGAGATTCATGGGTTCCTCGTAGCAATGGCCGCTCCATGGCGGCTGAGTGGAAGACGTTGACGCGTAACCGAAAACTGCAGGTGACTCGACAACAGCTCCGTTGTGACGTCATTGATGGATTCTCAGGAAGAATTATTTTTGTGGTGAGAGTCGATTTTTACAGCTTTCCTATTCAAGAATAGAGCATCAAAGGAAGAAGAAGAAGACGAAGCAGGGAGGAAAATTGATGGGAAAACTTTGAACTCAGCCTTGTTGACAATGTTTCTCTGCTTTATCGCTAATGATTTCACAGGAGAGCAAAATCAATGTTAGGAGGATTTATTCGCACAAGGTAATTTTGTTATGAATGTAAGCATATAGCCAGAAATTATAACATGCTTAGCATGGTCAACAAGGAATGAATACTGTCCCAGCTCATTAGCTCCACTCCGTCCAACGCAAATGTTGGGTGAAGAGTGTCGATGGCGGCTTGAAGAGTATTCTGATTATCTAAAACCAGTCTGTAACAAAGTGTGGCGAGAACCGGGGTTGTGATGTAACATAAGTCGAAATAACGAGTTCACTGTATGACAAATTTTATCCCATTAATCGCTGGCAATATTCATGTATTTAGAAGCAAACAAACAGAATTATAAGGACATAAGAAAAAGAAAAAAAATGATAAGAAGGCAAAACGATGTAGCCTCCATCCCCCTTAATTTCTTCCTTTCACTTTCTTCTTCTCTTTCTTAATTTTTCCTCCCTTCCATCATTTCCTGTGTCCCTCTTATTCACTTTTTCAGTTATATATATATAGAAAGAAGGGGAAAGACAAGAAGAAAGAAAGTACGGGTATGAATATATCATAGGTTGTACGGTGCAGCAAATCGACCTGTTTCTCGACATTAGGAGCTAAGTCACACCGCGGTTCAATACCCCTGAGGGTTTGCAGGCGGGGAACATGGGTGACTTCGGATAATACGCTGTCGTCTTCCGCGGAACTCGGTAACGCGAGACCGATGCATGACACAACACCCCGGGTAGACTGATGTGCAGCGTCGATAACAAGATGAGGCAAATGTCGCAGGGTTAGTCATGAAGTCTTCCGCTAACACACAGGTGAGTCTTGCCAGGAAACCTAAGCACCAATTAGTGTATTTGCTTTGTCTGTCAGAAGGCACTGATTAGTAGATTTGTCTGCCATAAGCTATAGTAAACTTATGGAGAAGACAGAGGGAGTGGAGTGGGTGGGCAGTCAAGGAATGAAGCGTCACGTGGGTGATTGGTGCTCAGATGTAGACACGGCAAACAGGTGGAGCTAGTGAAGATGATAATGAGAATGATAGGGCGAACAGAAGAAGAAGATAGAAATGGACGTTTGCAAGTCTTCTATACTTTATGGACAGATATTTTTCAGTGCAGAACACTTTTTCAGACCACTCACTTTCCTTCGTTTATTTAATTTCAGAAAAATAGCTTTTAATCAGAGGTTCAATCAATTAATCAATCTTTATTGTAAGTTCAAGACAGAAATTGTGGTGGTGGTGGTGGTCAATGTCTTGCATCTCCCTCGACGGTATCAAGCCCTTCTGTATGTGGATAGGAAGTAAGACCACAATTTTCGGGGGGCCAGCTTTTTGGGAGGGCGGTGAACATATCCCCTCCCTCGCTACCTTACCTTTCCAATTATTAGGTACCCATTCAGTACCTCGGTCGACTAGGTAAAGTTTGCTGCTCCCATCGGGTACATAAACATAAACAAATCAATTTACTTCCTTCGCTTACCACTGTTACATAGGAAGCAACCCAGTTCCATCAAAACATACTCAAGAAAAAAAAAAGCCGAGACGACAACGGCAGTCATTAGTGTGTTCTTTGTTTTGCCTAACCCTTCCCTTAAAGGTCGTCGTTTCATCATGTTTACCTGGAGACCGCACCCGTCAATAACTCCAATGCGGGTTTTTCCCTCGTATGAATACTTTTAAGGACCTTGAAGAGGACACACTTCACTGTTCTTGTTTGTCATTTATCTAATAATATTTTGGAAACAATGGTGACAAATGGCAGTTCGGGATTGGGAAGGTTAAAGTTTCTGTTGTTTTTTTAAATCCTTGGTGCATGTGTGCAAGCATCAGAGATTCCACAGTGGAATTCAAACATCAGTCTTTCACCTAGGCTTACAATGAATCTTTTATTCTCGTTCCAGCATCTCCGACTATTGTTAACGATGACTGACATATTTCGACAACATGCTTACACCACCGCTCTGGTCGCCATAGCGACTCGTCACGCAACCGTCATGTAAGTGCACCCGGCGCCTGGTGTCGGCAAAGAACAAAGGAAGAAAACAGTGCCCGTGTCCTTCACTCTCTCATCAACTCCCCTAAAACAATACCAAGAAGGGGAAAAAATTTGCGCGGTCGAAAGCTAAGTCCTGAGGGATCCCACAGCAAATGGACACAGCTTCGGAGAGTGGTTCACTAATGGAAAATCTCTTTATAGTGACAGGTGAAACATAGAACACGAGAGGGAAGTGGGGAGGGGTCCGACTACTGGTACTGAAGTGGACTGAAAAGCGAGGGATCAATAACCTGGGGTCAGATGCATGAGGCTGAGCTGAGACTTGTCAGAGTCAAAGCTGATATTGATAGCATCTCTATACTTTCCCCCTTCTTTTCAAGAGAGCGTCGTTTCCGTTCTGTGGAAAGGACGAGTTACTTTCTGTGAAAACGAACGACAATGTAGACAGTGGAAACACAAATTGACAATGACAGTTTACAGTCACCCCTTCTCTAAAGGGTTATTTAGTGGAGTACATGCATTGTAAAAAAAATGGACGAAAAGAATGAGAAACATAAATGGACATAGACGCAGTCAAGGAAAGAAAGAAAGTGAGGATAAATGTAGTCCCGTTATCTTAAAGTCTTAGGGCAATTGTTGTGAGAGTGGTGCCCTCTCCTACCCTGTCTTACATTCCCGGCCCCCTAGAGAATCAGGTATCTGTTTCAGAGATGAATCCGCTACGGCAAGTACACTGTGGGTATCGAACCAGGCAGTACGAGCCTTCTGATTTAGACGCCATTGCTCAGACTTTCATTCCTTATGGATGAACATCATCAAGGATAAAAGCAAAACAACAGTCAACAGTGTCGCACAGGAAAAAGCAGAGATTCAGTTGAATGTCGTGCAACTTGGGGAGGGACAGAGGTTCAAGTACCTGGAAGCGAGGCTCTCTAAGGATGACAGTTGCGTGGCGGCCACTCCTCGAAGAATCACAGCAGCAAGGACAACAATGGCGAGGCTGAATAAGACATGAGACAGCAGGAGTGTCGGCAGCTTCAAAACCAAGTTTGAGCTTTGCAAGTCCCCGGTCTTTCCCATCTGCCAAACTTGGACCCTGAAGAGTGATACAGGGATAAAGATCCAGGTCTCTGAGATGAAATGCCTTCATAGACTGCTCCACATGCCCTACAGGGAACAGAAGTCAGAGAATTCGTTTGCAGTCTCGTCATTATCCTGATCGGTCCCCAGGAACCTGTGCTCATCACCGTTGAAAGGTGACTGGTTTGGTTCGGGTATGTCGCTCGAGATGACACATTGCCCAAGACAGTCCTCCAGGGATGGGTCGACGAGGCAATCAGAAAAAGTGGTTTAGGAAAATCAAGGAGCGAACAGGCCGACAGTTAGATGAACCACTGAAAGGGGCACAGAATAAACCCGGGTAGGTCCTTCACCAAATTTTCTGCAAACTCGTGACAGTGGACAAAAACAGAGAGACCTCTTGATTGGTTGACTGCTTTGTTGGGAAAGTGCTTCAACCTAGAGGTGACTTCGCACTGTGAGGGGAGAGGAAGGGGACGGGAAACCCGATTATCATGCAGACCCTGTGGAAAGGTGTCACACACAGAGTGAGCATCCCTAGAGGAGATCTGAACTCAAGACCCTTTCTACAGTGGTGACAAGCGAGTATTATAACCACTACTGGGAGCCGCAACTCCCCTTACGAGGCGGGTCGCCATTGTGAAGATGAACATTAATAATCATTATCTACATCTTGACCTCCTAAATGATGTAGTACATTATAATACAATAAAATAATCCCGAACACTGCCTACTGAACACACCTAACAGTTAAACCTGTGCACGACCTTTCCGTGCTTCCCCAGAGAGACTAAGTCAGTGAGTGAGTGAAGGAAGGAGAGGGTATTAGCCCGCAGTACTCCGGGTAGGCGTGGCGTGCACTGCCAGTGTCTGGATGGATGCCACTGTCCTGCCCGACCTAAGCACAACAGCGCAGCGCCACCACCAGTAAGATCCGGCGACTCGCTAGGTGGCGCTTTGCGTTAATCTGTGTCTGACGTGCGTGGTTCGCACAGTAGCGCCGCCTAGCACGAGCTGGGGATCGCTTCACATCTGCATTATCTTAATTAAATCAATAGTTGCCGACTGGCCGAGTACTCGCCACCCCCTTGCTAGTCTTGTCTTGCCATTGCCTGTTCTTATCAGATTCCATTTTTCACGGTTCTGGTGTCGAAAGATGGAGGAAAGCAACGACAACATAGAGACAGAAATAGGCGAGTTTACCAACGAGGCCTGGGAGATGGAGAGAGAAAATAAAAACATACAGAACAAATATACATTCATTTATTTGTTCGTTTATATGTATATGTACACCAACCTATCTGTGTGTGTATTTTTTTAATGCGTACGATGAGGACATACAAAGAAAAACAAAAACAACCTGAACCAGTCCCATTTTGACAATACCAAAGAAAATAATAAATAAATAAAAACTTCGCTCCCTGAAGTAAAAAAATTTTGCATTTGGTAATCATGCCAACTGTCAATATTACAAATGATATTGTGTTATTTAAAAACCCACAACATTCAGTGTACGTTTAATTATTATATGAGTTGCCGGTCCTGACAGACCGAGAGGACATCACAAATTTCAGGAAGCCGGGAGATTTAGAAGCTTTTTTTCTGTTCTTTCACCGCTATAGGAGCTTCCTACTTTACTATCCTACTGAGGCAGGCAAACATACAAACAAACAAACCAGACAAACCGTGTTCGTGTGACCTTTCAAGAGTCACGTTCGCGGTCCTGTGACAATATATCATGGCTGGTTGGTTGACTTTTTGTGTAATGTCAGATTTAGGGATGTGTTATTGACTTTGTAGAAGAAAACATGGCGCGACATCTATGAGAAAATATAAGCAAAGCTGTCGTATCTCTCCCTATCTGTGTGTTTGTGTGCGTGCTTGCGTGCGACCTGTCAGAGTGCTGTCCCTTGTGTTGTACTTGAAGACGGGCATGAGTTGCATGATGGAGCGGATGATGCCCGCGCTTCACACGTGTGTATTGTCATCTACATTGGAGATTTGCAGAGAGTTGTGTAATATAATATTGTTTACAGCCTTTATAGCTATGCTAACATGTCCTCTTCCACCAACGACCTGAAAAGGTTAGGGGATGACCTTTACCTTCCTTTAAAGATAAGCTTTATCTATGTCGTTATTTACTGATCTTTGAATGCTTGCATGCATGTGTGCGTGTGGTTTTGATGATTGAGTTTAATAGTATTATTATGCTGTATTACTGTGTTGGAATTTCCTTTTATATTACACATCTGTATATAACTATGTATTTTTATGATTCACTGTGTTTGTGAGAGTGAGAAAGAAGGAGCGTGGGAAAGAAACTCTATCGTAACACCTAAATGTGAGGAAGTTGGCTTTTCAGATAAAAATACAACAGAAAGAATAATAAACAAGGTAAATTAATGCAAGAACAAAATAAAAGAAACATGAAAGATGTAGAGAAAGAAAAGAAAACAGAGAGAGTAATACATTCGTTCAGGCGGGAGAACAAAAAAAGCGGGAAAGAAGCAAACCGAATTATTCTTGTAATTTAAGACAGGGGACATAATGTACAATTTGATTTTCTTCTCACTCATGTCGCCCTTCCGCGAGGTTTTCGATTGGAGTTTGGAGGAACTCGGCCGTGCACGTGTCTGGGGTGAGATCTCCAGCTGCACGGTGAGAAAGCGAGTGAGTGAATGAATGCAGAGAAGACATAAAGGGCGCGTGCAATGTGTGTGAGTGTGAATATACGGATGGGCAAAAGTACTTGGGAGAACTGTGTTGACAATTTGTGGGTTTATACACCTGCAACATGCACTTATATGTTTTTATAGTTTTGACTGGTTGACCGATCATTGGAATAATTCTTTATGAATGACTATTGCAGACATTTCTTTTGACATTTTCTTTGACCCCGTGATCAGTTATATTTTCTGGGTGCTTACAGTACTTTCAAGTGTCTCTTCGAAAGGGTTCCCAGGTGAAGGAGGTCAAACTTAGACAAAGAAGTTACAAACGCATGAACCTAAAGTACAACAAAATAATAATGAGTATCGATAAAGTTCATGCTCTTACGGAACTCCCATGGAAACTATGACTTTCCAAACAATTATTAATCCAACCTAGCACCAGCTTTGTAAATCAGATTTTGGAGAGACATTCACATTTTGTATTCCTTTTTTGTCTTTTTGGTGAGATTGTCAAACTCAGTCATTGTTGTATGCTCGAGTCTGAATGGCATTGGGTGGCATAACACGAAACATCAAGTTATTACTGCTCATTAAAGTTTAAACTTCGTCATCCTCGCGACTGTTTCCAGGTCGGACATGATTTCCCCAACCATCATGTCACAACTGATGCGATAGAAATAGCAAAACTTAATACCTCATTAAAAACGCATTAAAGTTTGACATTAATGACAAATTCTCTCATTCTGAGAAGCTGATGCCAGGGCATTGACAGTCAATTGATAAACCTGTGCTTAAAAATTAATGTCAACTTCTGAGATCACCTTTTTCATCATCCATATCCGGTGTCATTCTCAGCATCTTGTATATTGAAAACAATGGAAATCCTCTTGTGTGTCTGAAAGGATAGTCTTTGTGTCCGTTAATGCTTTTAGTTCATCAGATTTCATGTTTGAACCCTAGAGGCGTAGCCTCGTTCTCGCTTGCACAGTGTTCTTTGACATGTGTTCACTCCTTACCTTGTGAACAACATGGAGTATTGAGATACCCCCAGTCTTGAAATAACTGCGGAAGCAGGGAGCGCAGCACCGGAAGGCAATCACATGCCTTAGCAACTGAAACTCGTATTTTCCTTCAAGAACAGGACCTGCGGAAATGACATCTAATCTTGTGTAACAGAATCTGAAAGCTTGCCTTCGAGTTTCAAACTACGGTCGTTGCAGCTGCCATTTCTTCTTCCTTCCAATCATGACCAGTCATTTCCAGAAAGACCAACGGGGGCCTGATTTCCATTATAGACAATGAAAACGACGATGAATTTCAAGGCGTCTATGTCGGGTTTCTTATTATATCTTTGCCAAATTCATTTCCGTACATACCTAATCCACTTCTTCCTTTTCTGCAATCAACCGTACTCAACAGGCTCCGGCAGGCATTAGGGGGGCTTCCTTGCCTCCCAGCGTCTGGTTAGTCTGCCTGCTAACTCCTTAGGAACCGCTGCAGGTAGCCGCGCCTTAACCCTGTCTGAGAGTTCTACATTTTATGGCCCTGAAGGAACTTGTCTGATCTCCAATGACGAAGACCTTAGAGACGCGGACTCTTGATTAATCTTCTGTCCTTCTGGTTCCATTAACTTGGACTTAGCGCCCTGCAGAGGGACCCCAACTGATGTGGGTGCCAACGGGGTCGATTATGACCCTAGTGGGATTTTCTCTACCTTTGTGCATCTCCCACCCTGGGTAGCTTTAGACAGTTATGTATGTAATGTGTGCGTGCAATGGCAAGTGTATGCCGAGCCGTTCGTGTGTGCTTTTGAAAGTTGATGTGCGAGGTATCAGAAGGTTCTTAGTTTCCTTCTCTTCTGTGTATTGAGTGATGAGTGTGGAAGTCTTGTGGATATCTAAATATTACCTGTACAAGCGTGCACGGGGATGTACCTCGAGGACAGAAGGAAGTAATTCACCCATATTTTGAGAAATAATATCTTGCATTACGATTTGTCCGTTCATCAACAAAAAAAAAAAAAAAAAAAAAAAAAAGAAAGGTGAGCCTACACAAGAAGCTTGTTTTAGTCCTTTTAGTAAAAAGTAACAAAGACTTTCTTTGCTATGTTCCGGCAGTGTGTGGCAGTCAGTCTTTTCTTGTGCTGCAGAGGTAAATGCTAAATGTTTATTGAAAGGAGAAAGGACTAAATGGACTCAAGAAGCCTGGCTCCCGTCGTTTCCAAGGAAACCTTTCATACTCTCCTTAAGAGCAGTTTAATGGCTAAGTTCTCTTTCGTGGCCTGCGGCCAAGAGAATTTAAAACCTTCAGTGACTTGCACGAAATTGCTTGGAGTCAGAACTGATGTAAAATAGACAACAATGCTACTGTTGATCTTTTAAGTAGTGTTTTCTATAGTAACATGAGCTGTTGGATCGGGAGTTTGACGGAACTCTTGCTGACAGACGTGAGCACAACTCACTCTCCCTCCCTTATATGTATGCACTCATTCACCTACTAATTTTTTTGAGTATTCCTCTAGTTTGTTTCATGGAATGCACTGGGACCATTTTAACAATATGTCGTGTAAAATGAGCTTTGATCATTCCAAGGATGTGCAAAGGTGGACTGCTGTCTGCCAAGACCAACGCTTAGCCTCTTGCGAAGTTCTCCACTGTTAGTCTCGGCGAGCCTAACCAAAGAATGTGACTAAACCGGAAGTTTTGTAGTCTCATGCCTCGTTTTAGCAGTTATCTGGAAAAAAATCCCCTGCCAGCAGTCCAATAATACAACTTCGTGCTCATTCTAACAAGTAACTGGCCGTTCTAGGAGTCTTCACACCCTGCTACTCCGCACACCCTTCATACCCGGCGCGACCAAACCGTTACAGAATAAATAACCCCGGCGAAAATTGAGACAAATCAATATGTGTCCTGGTGTTCTGGGCTGTGCACACAACAGCCTTTTATTACAGGCTTGGGGCTACAGTCCTGGCCACGCATGACTTCCCTCCGTCTCTGTTTGTTCTAACCACACACACACACTTTTTAACTGTCTTTGTTAGCTACAGTCAGCTACAGAAACCAATGACTGGCTCATACTAGTCCACATGAGCGGAGTGAACGAGGTAGTCCACATGAGCGGAGTGAACAAGGTAGTCCACATGAGTGGAGTGAACAAGATAGACTATGGTTCAGAATTGAAGCTGAAGTGAACAATGCGCTACACGGGTTATGATGAGCGGCGAAAACTTTAAATGATTGATGCTCCTTTCACATATCTACATCATACTCTGAACAGGAAGATAAATGATAAGTTTGTAAGTGAAGAGGTGCAAAGCTCTTTCCTTAAAACTCTTTTGCCAAGTTGCCAAACGCAAAGAAACTTTCATTGCAGTCATTCAGGTGCTAGAAAGGTTAAAGGTCATAGGAAAGTTTATTTTTACTGTCAGTGCAGAGCTGAATGTGTACGCGTTTCAACTTAAAAAGTATTTTAAATTAACATCTTGATACTCTTGCAGAAGAACTTAGATAACACGTTTTATTATCTTTTTGCCAGCTTTACGTCGATGATCTGTCAACGTGAAATTTGGAAGTGGCAGTGGGTTTGAGTTAGTTCATCCTGACATTTCATCTGAAAGTCTCTTCAAAATGATGTGTGCACTGTTCTCTTGAGAAGATACTGAGAGAGCAACTTATCAATTTTAGTGAAATTTAAAGCAAGATCATCACAACAAATCATTAAAATTTAAAATAAGTATATCAAATAATACCACCTAGTTTTTTATATCTTTATCTACGTTTGTATTATCATTTTGATTGCATTCAAACTCACTTTTTTTAACAAGTGATGTCTGTACCCTAGTTCGAAGAAACTTTTTATAATCGCCCCACGGAAATGGATTCATTCATTCATTTATTCACTCATTCATTCAGATTTTACAATAATTGTTTTCAAACTTTGTTATGTATTCAGACATTTTTACATGTGTTAACAACTAGAATATTATACCAGTTCCCTGAGAACTCTCTCTCTTTCTCTTCTGTCTGTCTTTGAGAATCTATTTCTCCACCACACCTTCTCCATCTCTCTGTTTCTTTTCCCATATTTTCTGCTGCATACGTATGTAAAATATTAGCAACACCTTAGTGCTCATCATCATCATCATCATCATCATCATCATCATCATCATCATCATCATCATCGAACAAGACAAGGTACTCACCGGATGAGGTCGAGGAAAGTGTCCGCAGAGTTGAGTTTCGTGGCCGCCCCATACCTCTTGAGCTTGGTCCTGTCCGCCCCACCGCCGGGCTGTATGGTGACAGCGAGCACGATGCCAAGGATGACGGCCAGCAGGGTGGTGGTGGCGAAATATCCAATGGTGCGGAGCCCCATCTTGCCACACGTCTTAGCGTCCAGGCTGGCGATGCCGGCGATGAGACTGGAGATGATGATAGGCAGGATCAGCATCTTGAGCATTCGCATTAACATCTCTCCCGGAAACTGCAGGTACATTATCTCCCTTTTCGTGAACGACGACTTGGCGCTGCGGGCGATGAAGCCGATGGCCGTGCCGGCGATGACGGAGGCGAGGAGGAGGATGAGCAGCAGGTTTTCCTTGGATCTGTCCATGCACTTCCGCGCGCATCTTTTCAGGTTGCCCAGGCGCCCAAGGTCCTCCTCCGGCACGACCATGTGCACGTGCGTGTTCACCTTGTCCATGTTCTCCTGAGGAGGGTTAACAGACCCACTGGGAACTGCGTTGGTCGTTGCCATGATGGTCACCCACGTCGGATATCTCAACCCTTTCCGTTTTTGTTAGCCTTGCTTGTCTAGAATCGAGCAGCAGGAATATTTTTTTAATCTATGGAAATAAATACTCTTTTATTTACAACAATTTCGTTTTTAGTTGAATCCAACTTTTATCTCTTTTTAATCCACTGCATTTACACATTCACTGACCTTCCTCTTCTTGAAGTAGCAAGTCCAGTGAATACTCAATCTGACGCCTGTTGCTGTCGTGTGAACAAAGTAACTTCTTTCTAGAACTTGTCCCGCACACAGCAGAGTTGTCAAGATGTAAGAACATCTATAGTGAACAATGAACGTTGATAATCAGCTAGCAAATGTAAGTTTGTACACGTCAGATCATGGCAGACTGACCAGTCGTTGATTCTCCTGTGAAGTAGGCAATATTGCGCAGTCTTTCACACAAGATACTTTCTACCTTGCAGAGCCAGCAAGAAAATTGCAGGAATTCATTTAACATACGTTTTATTTATCTGTTTTTCAAACATCCTCTAGCCGCATTAAATTTCAAAACAAAACCTTTTCATTCCTTAATGTATTCACGCTTACTATCTATAACGCTTTGTCCTCGTTCTAATCTCGCTCGTCATTTAATTATTTTTAAATATTTAGAAAAATTGGCAGACGAAGTGCAAAAAGTTGACAAGGGAAAGTTAAATCAGACACATCGACGAAATCTACTCACGTTACTAAAAACGATATGTTACTTTAGAAAAATAATTGAGCACACAGTCAAAGCTCACGTGCTACATCAAGCGAGACGAAAACAATTCTTGAAGATGTTTCTCCCTTGACAACCACTCTGTATCCCAGGACCGCACAATCCTCTTACGAACGGCGTTGGTAGAACATCTCTGGCACCTGGCGAATCCTCCCGGCAGACACGGACCTGTATCCTCAACGCAGCGCAGGCTGCGGGCGGCACTGATGCGACAAGAGAAATGATAAACAGTGGGGCGACGTGGAGCCCGCAGCAGCAGCAGCAGCAGCAGCAACAGCAGCAGCAGTAACAACAAGGCGAGACAGAGTCAAGCAGCGGCGCAGCATTGCTGCTATGGAGGACTGTGTCTCTCCTCTGCACGGGTTTGATACTTCAACCTCAACCCACCAACCGCCATACGGTGTCCAGTGTTCCAGACGTTCCAGTCTAGTTCCTGCTTGTTGCTAGATCGTCGATTGTTTTTTTTTTCTGAGATGTAGAGTACCTTTGGGAAAACTATCCCCCTTTCAATCCCCTTGTGTGGGTGTTTATATTATCGGGTAGGATACAAGTAAAACCTCTCTTGTGTCATTATGTGACAAGAGAACCTCGGAATAATAATCATTAAAACTACAGCAATTAATGACGCCCACACGCAAGCCCTCGTGCACGTATATGCGCTGAAGCTCGCTCGCGCGTGCAAGCATTCACGCACACAAAGAAAGTTATGCTGATGCCAGAAGAACAATTTCTGAAAAGGACATGGGTATGGCAAGAAAGTAAGAGAAGCTGTCGGAGACATTTTTAAGAAGAGTGAGTAGATTGTTGGAGAATATGGAGTGGCGGTTAGGTCCATGTGAGTGTGACAGAGACAGAGACAGAGACAGAGACAGAGACAGAGAGGAACGAGGACCAAATGCGTGGAGTCTTGGTGGAAGGTTGGAGATCAGAAGAGGATCGGAGAGAACAGTGGTGTGGACTGTAAGGTGGGAGCAAAGACATTCCGACACTTTGGTGTGGTCACACAGTTTCATTACGAGTGGCTGAAATGCGTTTAGAAACGGGGAACCAGTGGCAAGCAAAGTATGGATGTGACTGGTTTTCTTCTTGCAAAAAAATTAGGCGGGCAGCATTGCTTTAAAAAAAATGTTGAAGAACATGGATAGTAGAATCAGAAAGACCATGGAGAATAAAGTTACAGTAGTCGATGAAAGTAAGAACAATGGAGATGACACTTTATTGTTGACATCTGTTGGAAGATGTTTTCAGATGTGGGTTATGAAAAGATTATAATTGCGTGACTTGGCAGTACGGGAGACAAACTGATGTATGATGTAGGTGTGAAGAGAGTGAACATAAAAATATATTTACACTGATGTGTAGCACAGTGACATTCTAGTTCCCAATAAATATAATAAATAAGATAAGACTTTATTTATCCCAGAGGGCAATTCAGTTGCAGCTCGATTAAAATTCCAGGAAGCCTGAAAAAAGTGGTTTTTCAGGAATTATTTTTACACGGCCCCTCACCTCGGCAATTACTTTGATTCTGTTCACGATGCAACCTTGTGCCATTACAGTTTCTATGTTGCTGCTGAGATTGAAATGTTTGCAGGTTCTTTACACTCACCAGGCCTGTCAAAAACACTGGCTGTTGTTGCTCAGGCCAATGACCCTCAGGTCCAGACCCTTATATTCTCTTGTCGCTAGGGAAATATCTCTTCCCGCCTGTCAAGGCTTCTCGTTTGCCAGCAGAAATGAAGTTATTTTCTTGGACAATGGGTCTTCCGCTGCCTATTTCGCCAGAACATTGTGTAAATGTCCGAAAAAATGAAGCCCTTCATACCCTCGCATGTGAAAATAGGTTGTTTGCTAGGATGTTTTTTTAAAGTTAGTGCATGGAATTCTTTGAATAAAAACATCATGATGATGATGGATGATGATGATGATGATGATGATGAGGAGGAGGAGGAGGAGGAGGAGGAGGAGGCACCCGGACAACATGATGGAATCGCATCATCTGTAGTTGCAAATAATAATCCTGTCCTGTCTACATAGTCATGGGGTTAAATCTTGTTTCTGTTGATATAAATTCATTATTTCTATGTGTGACAATAGTTTGCTGGGCAAGACCTCCTTGGCTTGTAGCCATAGAAGTCATCTTGCACTACAAGCTCCACTTCGTGCGTGTGTGAGAGAGAGAACAAAATCTTCTGTCCTCGTATGAACTGGCAAGCAGCCAACGAACCAAACATCCCGAAGTTCAGGTGCAGTCGAAGTTACAGAACATGCCTCTCACCGAGGAAAAGTCAAAGGAGTCATGTAGTGTACATGTTAGGTTAATGAAGTACAACACACACACACATACCTGAAAGCTCACTACAGAGTTTATTCAAGCTGTTCATAAGCATTTAACCCATCGTTCGTTCGTGTGGGTAAGAATGTGTACGTCGGTACTTTTTTTCTTTTGGTTTTTGTTTGTTTGTTTGGCTTCTGATGTTTCTTCATCTTGTCAACATGTTTATATCTGAACAGTCACACAATGCTACCACCCACTTTCAACAAAAACTAAATGTCAGCATCGCAGAAATACGAGCTGATACGTGACAAATGATTTCCTTCAAGAGATACAATCTAGAAGCAGCAATGTTGTTGTTGTTGTTGTTTTTCTTTCTCTCCCTCTCTCTCTCTCACACAAACTCTTTGGAGCAGGTGCGAAGTCTCCCCGCTGGCACAGCCGCTCGATCGATGTCACCGAAGACTACGAGGAGAGAGCTTGTGACAGGTCACGAGGTCGACATACTACCAGAGCGCCCTCTAGCAGCTCGTGACGCCAGAGCGTGAACGTCGCCCTAGTTGCAGGCGCCGGTATTAATGTCGGCTGACTTTCGTGTGGTCACAAAGCTTCATCACGCGTGGCTGAATCATTCAGCAGTGCGCGGTGGACCCAGTGCGATCCAGCCTATCATCGATCACCGCACCAGCGACCTCTGGCGGGGAGGCGAGCGGCGAGCACGTTCGACAAAAGGTGATGAAAGCTGGGCAACCGGCCGCGCACGCCCTTTGGCGTGCTTGCAGCAAGTTTTCTCTCTTATCGCCCCTTTTTAGCCCCCGGAAATGGCGGTTAGAGGGAATTAGGAGGCTGCCGGGAGAGGGCAGTAACCAGGAGAAAAAATAATAAAACTGTTTTTAACTGTTGCCCGGTTATTATACCCGTTCCACATGTAGATATATAAATAGATTCTGTCAGCATTTCATTCCTGTGGCACTAACTCTTGTTCAGTAGAGGAACTATAGTATTCTGTTTTTAGCAGTTACGTCATCAACCTTTTTATATGTTAAAACATACTGACAATCCAGTATAAGCAAGATAATTATAACAATAATGATTGATGAGAAAAACAGTAATAATTTCTGGATTACGAGAAACATCTGCAAGGTTTGGATCCGGATGTGGATATCCCACCCTGCTGTTTGACATCCTGTTGGACGAATAATCTCAGGGATGAGGCCTCAGTCATGTACCTGGTCGTGGTGTACAAAGGAGATGAACCACGTTTGAGAGTTGCTTAGCTAATTTTCTTGTGAAGATGCACCAGCTTCCCGCAGTTGGTAACAAGTGCATCAACCAACCACGTGATCAGGATGTTTATGCATAAAGAGTTTAGTAGTTGCAGTCGCACGGAGACTGTGTTAAGTTGCGCTCGACTAATGCACCCGAGACTACCTGTACCCGCCATGGACTGTGTTGCTGGATGTTACCCTGAGGGCATTGTGTATGTAGATTTTATTAAAGGTTTGCAAAAGTAAAATAATTTTGGAACATGAAACTTGGAACACTCGTTGGCCCCATCAGACTTTTATATTACCCTTGTTAATGCATTTCAAATGCGTGTTTAATGTTTTTTTACTTAATTTAATTTTAACTTTCTCTGGGCTTAGTAATCGTGGTGGTCCCATATTTTGAGCACGAAAGATGGTAGTTCTGGGTATTCAACCAGAGTTGAACAAATGTTAGCTTATCTATGGAGGGCTCAGATCAGTCTTTTAGAAAAAACAAACAAACAACAAACTTTGGTTCACTTGTTGACCTATTATCCATCGAGATGCATTTCAGATATATGACTGTAGTATGGATGCTGTGCTCAGAAAGTGTCGTTCGAAATGTCCATCTCATCATTGGTTTTCTTCCTTTGAAACCCTGATTGTCTACAGACCTAAGTCTTGTTAACTTTACTGTTTGGCAAACGCATGCTACTGCGAGTAAACAGCATTAAACCGAAGAAAAACGGCAGAAAGCGACAATAGCATGTAAAAGAGGAATAAAAGACGACGCGGATAAAGAACTCGAACTTTTTATAAATTATACCTAGACTTATTTCTAGAGTGGTGAAGGTGAAGGGGGATAAACTGAACAACAACAACAACAACAACAACAACAACAACAACAACAACAACAACAGCAGCAGCAGCAGCAGCAGCAGCAGCAGCAGCAGCAGCAGCCGCAGCAGCAGCATCCTGGTTATAAACATCTATACAATTCTGTAAAAATATACCACAACACTATCATTATATATTAAAGCAACACCAGTTGAGGTTAGCAATTGGCTGTGATCCAGAGTACATCCATCTGTATAAGTATGTGAGACTGAGGGTTAAAAAAAGGATATGACACGTGATGAGAGCCTCGATTATTGTTACTGCCGATGAAGAAAATAAATAAGAGAGGAATGAGGTGTAGAGAATAAGGAGATTACGAGAACAAAAAACAAAAGAAAAAAGAAAGAACGAAACAAAGAACGAGAGAAAGAAAGAGCAGCGCACATTAAGACTGGAAGACAGCATCGTCTGTGGCAGGCTGCCATTGAAGAAATTCAACAACGAAACTTTAAGCTGTCACACATCAAAAAGCACAGACACAGCATCTCCTGTCTCCACCCCTTCCTTGGAATCCATCTTTTAATCTCCTTTTCTTAAATAAAAATGTTTGTAAAAGAACTACGAGGACAAGCTTTGAACATTTGGACACATTTCTGTGTAATATGTTAATATATGTCGAGTAGGAGGAAGGGGAGAAGATCGTGGAGAGGCAAGAAACGACCAAACGTAAAATTTTATTTTTTGGAGGAAATAAAAATAAATTCAACCACGTGTAATATAATCTATTATGATGCAAGAGGGGATGAAATTAGTGTTTTACTCCGAGCCAGCAGTCAGCAGCCCTGTAAACAAATGCCGCTTACAGAGAAAGAACAGCGCTCCCGAGACGAGATCTGAACCCAGGACAACCAACCCTCACTGTATTGGTGACAGGCGCTGACCGTTGCACAACTGAACCGCGCGCCCGATGCAAGAAATATTAAATTAATAGTTTGCATTTTCATTCCATAAAATAATAAAACCAATATTTTTAAATGTTCTTATTCGCCCTTTTTAATATTTAGCATTGTGTGAAGGACGCCTTCAACTAGCAGCCAGGGAATGTTCTGTGCCTGTTTCAAGGCAGAAAGGAGAGAAGCAATCAAGATGAAAGCTTTCAAGCTTCTGGGTCCCGTTTTTAATTCCATTAGGCTAAAAGCACGGGGGCTGTGTAAGCCAAGAAGGATCTAGCACTATAGCTATGCCTTGATAGCTTCTCACTCGTCTGACACCGCTAGCCGCAAACACTGCCTTTATTCTTCCTCTCAAGCTTTTTTCCTCCCAAATCCGCCTCGTTGTTATCTAGTAAATTGGGTCTTTTTGCCATGGGCGACTTTCTACAACAATAAGCAGCATCTGGTATTCCGAGCTCGGTTTCTGGTCATTTTTTTCTTCCATCGTTGTTTCCCTTTTCCGGGATACATATCCGCCTGTTGTTATCAAGCAGACGGTAAATAACGACTAAGAAGAGGGCTTCGCTACTTTTGTACGATTTCGCTGTGAAAGAAAGCATTTACAAAAGTCTGTTTCTTGCGAGGTCTACGCCCTCGTGAGAATTTTTCTCCATCTCTCTGAATCTCGCGAGAACCGTGGCACTGGTGCTAGCAGAGATAATAATGAGCTGAGGGATTTTCTTTCCTGATCTGAGACGAAGCTCATCAAACATTTATTGCAGCTCGTACGCCTGGCTGGGAAGAATGAAAAGTTGGTTATCAGTCTCCATCTGTCCCTGCCATGCTCTTTCTCTCTGCTTTACTTTCACCATTCCCTGGGCTTTGCCGGTCACTTCCACAACGACAGTTCGCGAACATCCAGAAGAATGATTTGTTCATCGTAGATACTGTGTATGACGAGGTCCTTCACATCATCCAATCCAAGTCCTTCCAAAAACATTCATGGTGAACTAACTTTTCTTTGATGGAAATTCTCTTCCCCAAGCTGCAACCAAAACTTATTCTCGACAGAAATTAGTGAGTAGTCGTCAGGCTTTCCCCACAAATCCAATGCTGCTGCTGCATCCACTCTATGAATGATTGCAACATTTACTAGTAATGTAACTGGCTAACCGGCGCAAGGTTCATTAGGTGCATGTTGCTCCAATAATGGCTGTTAAATTTAATAAATATTGAAGGCTGGCACAGAAAAAAAAATAATGTCACGGTCGTTAAATTTAACATTTTAAAAACATAGGTAGTAATCACTTACTCGGAAAAAGCTTTCTAGAACCATGAACCAGCGACTCAACAGATTAAACACAAAAATTTTACTTTTAAATTCATTTTGATTCGTCAAGACTCGACTTCTATTGATGCTGCTGCGTTCGGGGTGATGTAAGGGTTTTTGGTGTGCCTGATGCACCATAAATCTTTTAGCAGCAAGCAGCCAAATTATAATCAACACTCATCGACTGAAGCTGGAATACATCTATACACCTCCCGAGACAAAGGTCCCTTCCAGTCGATGGTGTCCCAAGACGACATTAGCGGTCTGCCGTGATGGATGCGCAGAGGAGGGAAGGATACCTCATTGTTCATTCTTGCATCTGGTTCGGCGGGGCCAGAATGAATGGTTGACGGAACCCTAGTAGCTTACTCTGCCCCTGCGAATTGCTGCGGAAGTAGGCCAGATCGTTCTTCAGATCCGATCACCGTGGGCTGGCCGGTCCGCTGGTAGGTCGCGTTTAATTATTCACCTTGCCGATGGTGCGCGAGGTAATGATTCGAAAGTGTAAGAACAAGCGGCAATGTTAATGATGTGAGAAATGATTAGGAGTTCTCAATGTCCATGAAAATATGTAACATATTAAGACAGGAACCATGGATTCTTTGGCGGAAATGACGTTTCCTGATAGAAGCTTCCGAGAAAGCCGCCATCTTTTCATATCGAAGTTTGCGACGAAAGTTTTAACGAGTTACAACTGGTGTTGGAAGTAATCAGCTGCATCGTCTATCGCAATTCCCTGGTAATTATTTATTCTTTTACTTTTTTCTTGCTGCTTTTCTTTCTTTTGTTAATTCATTCTGTATTTTCTTCTTTCTTTCTTTCTCTCTTTCTTTCTTTCTTTAACACACACAGGCGCATTCATTTCCTGTACCCATGTTCCAGCCTGGAAGAATCTGAACACGACTTCGAGAAACGAATTGTCAGCCAGATTTTCTAGAAGTCTCGCACTAGCCTTATACACGTAAGGAGTTTTGAGCTTGTTTTGCAGGCGAATCCCGAGTAACATAGAATAGCCTCTCTCTCTCCCCCTCCCTCTCTCTCTCCCCCTCCCTCTCTCTCTCTCCCTCTCTCTCTCTCCCTCTAAGGAATTGTTCTTTTATTGACCTATTCTCAGTCGACATTGTCTTTATTTTTATTGTGTTCAGCAAGCTCTCATTCAGTCATTCAAAGCTGTTGTACCAAGACGACTTAAGAGTGCTAAATGCAAATCCCAGTCATGTTAGCCTTGTATACCTCAGGTAATAATTCTAAAAGCAATGCTCATTGAAAGGCTATTGTTTGATTTGTTGGAGATAAAGTGTGGGTTTGTTGACTTTTAAAAGCTTGCCTGAAAGGGTGACTGAGTTTGGACATGGTGTCAAGGCTAGAAGTGCTGCTTGTACGCGAGTCCCAGTCCCTGGCCTGGACTTGATTTTCATTACCCGAGACACGAAGAACCTATTGTCTTGGAACAAAGAATCTTCTTATCTTCCTCTTTCCACCCAATTCTCTTTCTCCAAAGTCTTTCTCACGATTTTTATTTTTTTTTTTTTTACTCCGCTTCTGATTATTTTCTTTTCTCTTCGCTCGATCATTGTGAGGAAAAGAAAAGACAGACCTATATATGTACTGACATATCCACACCTATATACCTGCTTGTACAAAACTAGAGGAGTACACGTTTAAACCTCCCTGTGTTCCTCACGACCATCCAAACACAGAGAAACATATACACAAATCATTGTTCAGATGGACCCTATGCTACACTGGGGGCGATTAGGAACAACAAAAATTGTTCAGATGATAACATATAGTCTGAGATATAATTTTTTCCCAGCTTTACCTGATGGATTGTACTGTCATGACTGGCGAAACATCACTTGAGACTAGACTGTGGACTTGAAACCAATAAACTCTTCAACTTCCGGTCCTCAATGGCAATCAACTGTCTGTAGAGACAGTTGCAGCAGACTTCAGTACTTCGCTACATTCATTTTTCTGTTCTTCAATTTTCTCTGTAATGTGCGTTCGATATACAGATGTTTTGGGGAGCAGTCTCGGCTGTTTGATGTCACAAACTGCTCTGGATGCTGGAGTGCACGGTCGATCACTGTCGTGTTTGCAATAAATCGTAATGAGCCTAGAAACGGACTTCAGTCTTAAGTAAACGCCAGACTCCCTTCAGGTCCAATAAGTCGTAATGGCGATCTAGGGACTGGCTTTATAGTCTAAGTACATACTCAAAATCCCTTCAGGACCAATCAGACTTAATGACAACGTAGAGACCGACTTCCCAGTCTTAAGCAGATGTCCAGACTTTGAGGCCCAGCAAGAGGAGACTATACAGTCTCGAGATAGATAATTAGACAGCGAGTTCGCCTGTGTGTGTGTGTGTGTGTGTGTGTGTGTCCGTGCTTATTCGTGTGTAAGAGAGTGAAACGGTGTTTGTCTGAGGTCCGGTTAATGAGTTTTTTTTCATCTCCTGCCAATCAAACTCATAAGAGTGACATGAGACAGAGTATAATAAAATTTCCAATCAAGCTGTCAAGTGTGAGGTGTTGGTTAATTATTTGTTATCCTTGTCCCTTTGCGTGATGTTTACATGCTGTTTACATTTTATATGCTTAATCCCTTAATTCGGAAACAAAACAAGAACAACAACAAAAACAAAACAAAAACAAAACAAAAACAAAACAAAAACATTTAGTTAAAAAATGTCGCAAACTTAGTTTATTGGACCAAATCCTCTTGTGATGTGCATGTGGTTTATGTGATAAGCGATTCCAAGACATACAAGACCGTACTTCAACAATTAATCACTTGGGAGGCAGCTGTCGACTTTCTATCCCCGATAGCAGACAATTTTTTTATTACTGTCTTGAGATTTTGTGGAGAATCAGTCAAGAATCTGCTTATGTCAATTAAACTATTTCATCAAAGGGGCAATGTAACCATTTTAAATAGGAAGATCATTAAACTTTAAGAGATAAGCTCCTAGACCCATATCCTTTGCTTCTTAACAGTCCTTGACTCCAAAAAAAATTTTGATCGTGGAGCTGATTCAAAACTCACTGCGGAAACAAGGTGGTTATAGCTGAAAAAGAAACTTTAATGACCAAAAAAAAAAAAGACCTTTACCGTTCTTCGATCTTCCGTGTAAAGAGTTTAATTTTTTTCGGTTCTACTTTGATGCTAGAATACACTGTCTGTCCGTGCGTCTTTCCGTCCTTTCGCTTGTGTGTTTGCCTGTCTGTTGTTCGCATAAGATGTTACCAATTTCCGCAGCATTTTCTTTCAGAAAGCCCTCGCCAGCCCGAAAGTCTTTGGGCGTCCAAAGGTCTCCTGTGCCAATCCCACCTAGCAGCTCCTTCGTCCGAAGCGTCAACACTGCGATCCCTTTCTCAGGAGACAGCTCATTAATTTTCAAGCGCGTTAATTCCAGCAACTATTTCTTCCCCGGACAGACATGGACTGGAGGGTGGTCCACCCCCATTCCCTCTCTTTCCTTCACTTGTGTCACCATGCTCCTCGTGTGTCCATCTTCCCTTGTCCTCCAAAATGTCAAGGTAAAATAAAGTCTGTCTGTCGATGGCTCACTGAAACAAATAAAAATAAAAAATAAAGTATGACAACAAAATCTCGCGAAGTTCTCGCTATCTTCGTGTTCTTTTCTCTCCCGGTTCCCCCCTTCTCTCTCTCTAACACACACACACAATTTTCTTTTTTTTTTCTCTCTCTCTCTTGTTTTTCTTGTTGAGGTCATCACAAACAATTCTTGACACACCCTGTATCCCAGGTCATTGAAACCTCAGCCTCGGAAACGCTACCAGAAGTTTTCCCCTTCGTAAAAATTTCTCACAGGCTGAGCCGAGGACGTTTGCTTTCGAAAAGCTGACCTCTTGACTCCGTCTCCTCGGTGTCCGGGCCGGCGCCGTGCGTGGGTTTCGACCTCTCGAGCAGGACGACGACGGGTTGCTGTGAAGTTCCTCCTCCATTACACCACGTGCCAGTCCATTTCCGGGACGACTTTACGGAACATTTTCTGTCCAGCCTCCCCCCTTTCATCCTTAATGTCCCTCTTGACATCGCACTATGCAGGGGACCCTTGTGGGGAATTTCTTCTTTGCTTTTAGGCAACAACATCATCGGCGGATATGCACATTGCTGTCCGTGACTTTGCTGTCGTGGACAATATTCGTGTCAGACTTGCAGAAGACCTCTTCACTCCTACCCTACACTCGTTCCTGAAGAAGTATGATCAGTGTTTTCATTTAATCACTCGAGTAGACTGTTGCCTTTACAACAAATGCCATGAGGCCAACTATTATTATTTTGTCTTGTAAATGAGCACATCCCGAGTTATAATTGCCCACTGGAATTAATAAAGTTAGTTATTTGTCATTGACAAAATGTTGCAAACATTTTTACACCGAGTAAGGTGATCAGTTTATTGCAGGTGCAGACACGCTCGACGGGTGGGCCAGGGAATGCCGGGTACCTGATGTGTGGTGATAGCAGTACGCTGCATCGATTCTCATGAAAAAATCATTTCACTACCATCAGCAGATGACCTACTGACCTTTGGCTGATTCACAGCTGATCGATATTCACCTGACCGCCTTAAGCCCGAAATAAATCGACGCTAAGTAATTGTATTCGGGATCAACTGTACTTTTAAACTATATTTTAAGCACACGCCGTCTCAAAGAGCACCTGCTCGTATTTCTGTCCTGCAACATGAAACAATCATCACAAGGATCATCATTCTGTTGAAGGTTTTAGCAATAATTATCGACAGAATGGAGGGTCTGTCTTCCACAGAATAAACAATACCACGTGTCATCTCAAGATCACGTGATCATTCCCTGAACTGCACTTAGTCTTGAGTTGGGCCACTTTGAAGTCTTCTTTCTTGTGTTTCGAAAACCATTTTTTCTCGGGAGTGTCCAGGCTTACGATAATCGCTAGATTACAAATAAAAAAGTTATTCCTGCTTTATATGTGACAATGAATAACTTTTAAAATCCTAGATTTGTTGCATGTTGGTTAGGATGGTGATAATGCCTATGAAGATAGTGATGGTAAGGAGGATAGTGGTAATGGCGGTGGTGGTAATGATGAATAGCAAGAGGAGAAGAGGGATTCTTTCTTAACATAATTTTGGAGGAAGAAACAAATGTGGGACATCAACACAAACCAACTGGAGGCCAACTTCCAGAGCTTCCAAAAACTTGGTAATGAAAAAGGCAATCGGGCTGGAAATCAAACACAGATAGCAACACAAACATCGACACATACCAAAGACAAAACAGCAACTTAAAAATATTCCAAATACAAAACAATACACATACAACAACACATAGCAAACATAAAACAACAACACAATCACCGACACAAACTAAATGTAGGATGTCAACCCAGAACACCGATGAAAACATAAATGAAGGATAGAAACACAAACACCAACCCCATCAGTCAATCTCTCAAATCTTTCATTTTAACGACATTCTCAGGAACTGTTTCTCCCTCTCTCAAACTGAACTAGCCGCTCGGGGCATGCGCATGCGCGGAGAAGATAACAGAAATGCGTAATTCTCGGCCTCGCCGCCAGCGAGAGCTCTGTCAATGCGCGGAGAGATGCGCACACAAAACCCACTTTAGACATCCTTTCCTACTTTTTTTTTTTTCTTACTCCGTCTGAGTCGCCCAGCCTTCTTCCTCTGCTTCGCTTTTCTTTAAAGAAAAGTGCGATAAAATGTCTTTATACTTTTAAAAAGTAGGCCAAGTCCCACACTCAGGAAGCAGAGGTGGCAATAAGGAGGAGACAGCGGCCTGGAGTCGCAATGAGACTCTAAGATAGCTGCAGGTTACAGTGTTTGTAGTGACCTGTGAGTTGGAATAAATATCTCTCATACAGTCATTGAATGGGTCAGATCATTAAATCGTTATCGTTATTTACGTGGAAAAAATCAGACAAGAAATTTATCTTTTTGAGATCATTAATGAAGCAGCTTAAGTTCACCTTCACAGCTAAAAACCATATTATTAAGGTGCACCATCCCATTAAAGGTTCTAACAAAACATAATATATATATATCGATATCCATAGCAGTAGACAAACTATTCAGTCTTCAAGAATAGTTTCTTGCCATAACCAAGAAGTAGCTGTCACGATTTGTCCATAGGACACCCTAAAACAGTTATGCCAATGCTATCCTCCAAGCTATGTAGCAAGGAGGAAGAAAGATTGGAAGACAATTCAAAAAGATGTTTCCAAAAGGGCACAAAATTGACCATCTACTTATCTAGATACCCCAGCCAGGCTGAGTCTAGCAGACGACGGACCATCATTAAAGCCTTGTCATCAGCTTTACTTCTCGTGTCGTATCCAAAGACCACGTCTAACGACTAAACTAAACTAACTACATATATTTAGGTATAAATATCGTTTTAAATTCTCGTTATCTCTACATCAAGAAGAAATTTTGTGGCAAGGAACAAAGAAAAATACACCGACTTTTTTTTCCTTCTCTATCAACGGTGCGAGCTTTTTAAGACGTTTTAAAACAAAAAGTGCAGCGGACGAGTCTCTAAAGAACGCCGGTGGATTCAAGTCCATCACTGCAAAGCCTCCCTCTGTCTTCACTTCTGCTGATCTCGGCGCAGACTGGGGGGACTTTGCCTTTTTCCAGCAGCACTCTCTTTGAAGTGGGGGGCAACTGCCGTAGCTTGCCGTTGTGAGAAGGGACTAGTCGGTCTTACTGTCGGCAGACTACAGTCGGTCCTTGTTCTCGCCGACACACAAGGTGTTCACGAAGCTTCTGTACGTTCACTGGGGTCCTGTTCGCATCATTGTGATCTGTCCAGCAGAGGCTGTGAATACCCAGAAAGTCATGTGAGGTGTAATTCATGGAGAATGTAAACATATTCTGAAAATTTTAAAAACCTTTCAGACCTTTCTGCGTGAAGGACGTCGTTATAACCACATTCTGTGTGAACACGTGAGCTTACCCACACCCTGGATGTGTGAATAAGTCAATATAATTACATTCAGAATGTGTGAAAAGGACGGGAAAAAAAACCAATAAGAAAAACATTTGCACCCGCCACGCAGGCCACTGCTCGACAGTTACTAGCATTCATTATTTGGGAGGAAGAAGGGAGGGGACACACGCCGCTGTCTTCCATACAACGACAGGAGAAAGTCCACGACCAAAGTGCTTGTGGTACTTCCAGAACATTCCCTGGGTCCCGTGTGTCTGTACTCGAATAGCAGCACTTGAAACAAGGAATTTCAAATGTACAGCGTGCATGAGTGCTGTGTGTGTATACGTGCGCGCGCCCTCGTCTGTAGAACTGTCGGGGTGGTGGGGTGAGAGGAATTATTTGTCTATCTCCAGCCCTGGTCATGAAAGCCAGCGAGTCTGGTTTATCCGGACAGCAGCTGCAGCCAGCGTTCCATCAGCATAAAGCAGCACGGATGGCATAATTGGCAGGTCAGTCCTCCTCCTCCCCACTTCTCCTCGGGCGGACACGAATGCTGATGGTCATGCCGGTGCGTGAAAGCCAAATAAGAGGACGAAGAGGAAGAAAAGAGTTCCCATCTGGTGGGCAAAGGGAAAGCATCGACTGCATCAGCGTGTTCTTGCTACACAAGGCTTTGATGGCCCATAGTGCGAGGCTTTACAACCACTTCCTGGGGAGTCTGGAATAAAGGTTAGGGAAGGAACAGGCCCTACGCACTCTCATTGTATCTTCGTCTGCCTGCGTGCATTGTGGTGTTCATTTTGCTTAACTTGTGTTTCCTTACCTTTCATTAATGTCTTTAATTGTGCATTGGGCTTGTTAAGCCTTCATTGTGCTCTCGTCTTGAAGTCATTTCATTCTCGGTAATGACATCAGAGTAATGGACGACGACAGATAGAAGGGGCAGATCATCTGAATGAAAAGACAACGTTGCTCTTGGCTGACTACTGTTAATAAACTGAAACAATGGCTGTCTAGAGACACTGTACTGATGTAATTTGACCGGACTCGAATTAAATCGATGTCTTGGATGTGAATCCAGAACATTCGAGATGAGCGTATGACACATCTTAGTCTGACACATTATGTAAGTAAAACTTGGGGGTCTTCTCTTTGACTTACAGGACGCATACTGCTCTGTCAAATAATAGAAAAAAATAATTTTTGCCTAATTTTTCAACTAGCAATAAGCATCCCAAGGTTAAATCTAATGTAGTTATCCTACCGATACTACATAAAGCTGATACTTTACCTGATTGGTTATAAAGTCAAGCTTTTTCACAGCCACTGCCATATTTAAACATAATGACAAAAATAATGAACAGGAAGATAATAAGTCTTAGACCTTATATGCACACCAGCCAGCGGCTGGAAGTGAAACCTCAAAATGTTGCCGTCAGCCCCAACATACAACCCACCCCTGGTGTAAAAAGCCACGAGCCAGTGGCTTCAATATCCACATCGTGCGGTCGGGCCCGTACTTTTCAGTACAGGTCACGAATAAGGACGAAATAGGCAAAGCTCTACGTGTTTGCCTTTCACACTACCCCGCTAACATCTACAATCCCAGTTTGCCTCAACATCCATCAGAGAAGTAGGCCAAACGAGTTTTCGTTATTTAGACATAATTGTTTTCTGCATGCAGTAGGCTGTGGTTATGGCTTCAAAATACTTTTGTATCATTGTTCACTCGTTCTTTCGCTTCTGTTTGATTAGTCGTTGTGGATAGTTCATTATACGTCCTTTTAATATTTGACCTTCCTGTAATGGAGACAGCTTTGTCCGTTTGACGATTCATCCTTCTCACTGCTTGCCCTCCTGTCTGTCTGCACAGTGTGTAATGGCCACGGATAGATAATCATGCTGACAACTTTGTAGCTCTTCTAACAGAAAGCCATTCATCTCACAGTTGTGACTATATTTATTTGTCCAATTATCCAGTATTTTTCATCGTCGTCGTCGTCGTCGTCGTCGTCGTCGTTGTTGCAGTATCACTCATACACACAAACGGTCCGTGATACTGGATTTTGAATTTACTTGACGTTTCCACTTACACGATTAATAAAGAATGAAGACTCAAAAAAAAAAACCAAAAAAAAAAAACCAAACAAACAAACAAACAAACAAAATACTGATACTGGATTTTTGCTTCGTTTGCAAGATATGCTTCTTTAACACATCTTTGTAATATGGTATCATGATGGAAATGGCTTTTTTTTTTTTGGAAAATCAATAACAAGTGCAAAAACATAGGTACTTCAGCTATAACATGATTATTTGTATTTGACTATTATAGTGACATATTGATCTTATAACAGTTGTAGAAAAATTTTATGTGCGCAAATGTAGATTAGCAGCATCTATACCTTGTATTCATATATTCCACTAGAGGTAAGCAGAAAGAAAAAAAATATTACCATTATATTTTAACCGTCATTTCAACAGTGGCATTCATGCTTCTAGAATCCATGCCACAGACTTCTAAGCATCTTGTGTATTCTAGAGCTATATTTGTTATTTTCTTGCTTTTTCCAGGTAGCGAAAAAAAATCGAGCTGTTCTGAGCACAAAGGCCAACACAGATACAATTGTTTCCGTGAGAATTAAGACAGTTTTTGGGATGAATTCCTTTATTTTAGTGCACTTTGTTCCACTCATTTTAACTCCATCAGAAAATATATGCTAATAAAATCGCTAATACATTATTAGAGCATTTACAATCTTGATTACATGGCAAACGGCAAAGATAAAAGACGACTTTATTCTTTTAAATTTGCTTATCATACACATTTTGTCCAGCGAAACGCCGGTTTTTGTTTTGTGTGTGTGTGTGTGTTTTTTTTTGTTTTTTGTTTGTTTTTTTGTTTTGTTTTATTTTGTCTGTTTAGTAATTGTTTGGTTTTTGTGTGTATGTGTGTTTTTGATTTTTTGTTTGGTTTTTGTTTTTCCAACGAACCAGGCACTGAAACGGCAATAGTAGTTAAGGGGAAGGAATCAATGTTCGCTCAAATTTTTTCTTCTTCCAGCGTTCTCCTCCATTTAATACAGATTTTCTGTTTGAAATGTGTTCATGTATTTGAAAGTGTTAAATATTGTTCTTTCTATTTATACACATTGTAATCACTCCAAGTTTATCCAGGTTCAAAAGTTGTTGCTGTTGTTATTATTAGCAAGTTATGTTTTTTTCAAACCAGTCTTAAACAACCAAGAAACATTTCTGTCTATATTTTTATTTTCCTGGTGTTTTATATATTTGTTCACTTTATTTTTTTCTTCTTTTTTGTTTTTTTTCTGCGCAATGAGCATTCTTCCTAATGAATACCTGCGCATTACAAATCGACATCATCATCATTTGTTTTATCCTCATATTAATTAATATCTGGATTTGGTCAAATACTACTTTTGTCCTGAAAGTTAGCCAGATCAGAATGTCAGCAGACGATGGATGTTTCAAGTCGAACAGACGTACGAAACTCTCCCACCGAGCTTATATTGTGGAATCTACTTTAATAATAACGGTGCTTTGAGTTAGTTTCTTTGTGTGTTTGTTTCTGCCATTTTTCTGCGTCAGCAACGAACCAAAGTCACAAGTACACGCTTCATTGCATCTCTGTAACATCTTCAAATGGATGTATAGTCCGAGGTCTCCCAAATGAAACTGAAGCGGATGAAGGCTCCACTGTGTAGTCTGTTCCAGGATACCTGATGCAGCTCTCATATTAAATTACATTTCACACTGATGTTGGCCGAAGACGTAATTGGAAAGTATTTTTCAGTAACTAATTGAATTCCTTTACAAGCGAGGACAAACATCTGTCTTTGTAAACACCGAAGGTTTGTACATTTTGCGTCTTTTTCGTGTGGTTTTTTTGTTTATGTCTTTTGTTGTTGTTTTGTTTTTTGAGGGGGCGGAGACGTAGTTTACAGGTTCTTGCAAGTTTAAACATTTTGCCATTAAGTTCGGCAGACGTGATGTCTTTTTAAAATGTTACTAATATTACTGTTAGATGAATAATTTAGGCACAATTTCATTTGCCTAATCCATCGATTTTAATGACACATTTACAGCACACCTAAACAGCACAGTACTAATAGTCTGGATGTGTTAAACCTGTTACACAGGATGTTTAGGTAGTTACATGCTTGTATGTTAATCTTTTGAGACACGGTCTAAACGTGCGCTATGTAGAGACAGAGAAACCTCGTGCTAGAGAAACGTGCTGCCATGCTTCGGGCGCGTGACTGCTTTAACGGTTGGCAAAATGCTTATGTCATGTTTTACTTAAAGGCAGTCAAGGCCAGGCGTACAACAGAGCCACGTTAGAATGCTTTAAAGTGATATTTCCGATTGAATGTAGTTTCAAGATCTCAAGCTGCAAGCTGACAGATATAAGTAACCGGTATTTGGAGTGTAGATCACGATTTTAGTTGAAAGCTAGCTAAAGGTTAAAGGCTATAGCCTGCCGCATGATGGAGAGCGAAAAATATATCATGCTGAGGTGTTCCTATTAGTTTCTAAAAGTACATTATTCGTTTACATATTTAGTCAAACATTATTTCTTTAAATTAATTAGTATCTGTGGTAAATTGACACACATCTGACCCCAAATGAGTTTAAAAAATACAAAAAACACCCAAGTCTGTGTTTGCCAATAAGAGTAAATTTGATACTAGGAACTTTGTGAAATTCTTATACATCAATGAGCCAGTAATCTCCATCTGCTAATAAATAATATTCTGCACAATATAATTTGCCTATAAATGAACCTATATAAAAGAAAGATTGATTCATAAAAGGAACATGACTACAGTGCTAGAGTCAATGGCTTATGGTTGAATATTTACACTGCTACCCAATAATTGTGAATTAAATATTAGATGTATTAGCTATTGGTTAAAAATTACTAGGATGAACAATTATAGACTGCCCCAAAAGTATATAAGATGTTGCACCATTTAGATTGTAGGAGTAAAACAAATTGGGTGTCTACTATTGGAATAAAACTGTTCTCCCTTAGATTTGGTTTTGTCTGGATAAATCAAGGTGTTGCAAATATAAATATTTTTATTAAGGAGTTGAAAGAAAGAATAATTGTGTGTAGGTGGAATGATTGAAATAGCCATGTTAAAAGTAGTGACAGGTTCTCCTTTTACTGTACATATGGCATGTTGACCAGAATTAAAACTTATTTGTTAATAAATTTAGACCTGCATTTGCAGAGTATTATTGCAAAATTTAGAATAGGCATTTCAGTTATGTATGGCAACTGCATAGCTACTTTTCCTAGTAAGCTAGTGGAAATTATCATTCATTGTTTATAACTGTTTTATCATGGCTTTGTTCTCTTCCCTTCATTAGGGCAATGCCCCTAAGATAAACAAATCAATCAATCTACTCTGTAATAGGTGTTTTCCTCCCTGAACTATTGCAAGAATATCCCAACTTTCCCCTCTTCTTTCCCCTCCCCCAACTGTGACAAAGAAAAAGAAGATATATATGTGTGTTTCAATGTTGAACTGAGTGTTTTCAGTGCCAGGGCTGCAATACAATGCTGGTCACCACGAGTAAAATTACTTCCTGAATTTGTAGAAAACAAATTACATGAGATATTAAAGGGTGGGAATAGCAGTTAAATATAAATGCTAGGGTCCTACTAACATATATAAGAAAAATAACATATAACGATAATAAACATAAAGAATTATAAAAAGCTGAAGAGCATAATTAGCATTTCATAAACACTAATACGATTACATTAAATATCCTAATGGGAACCTTTAGATAAGCAACTGGTGTCTTCAAAATGTCATCACAAATTCAGTACAGGTGGAGGAATAGATAAAATTTAAATAAATTCGTAGCAACCTTAATCTGAAGTATGAGGTATAATAGTATCTCTATAATTTATTAAGGTCATCAGTCTTCAGTCAGATATTATGTTTTGTGTACCCTAAACCTATTAACTCTTGCTAGCATTAACAGATTTATTAGATACTGTTTGACAAAAAAATGTTATCCATGGACAGTGAGACCAGGGTTTTGCATTTTGGACAAAACTATGCATTTTACTTTTTCCTTGGGTTTTGTGGGTTGGTAACATGTCGAATACAATGATGGAGTTAGTTGACTTGATATAACAGATTGTAGTTCTGATTATCACATGGAATTGAGTATAGAATCACTGAGCACTGTAGATATTATGGGATTGAATAGACTTATTTCATAAGGCTTCTCATTTAACAGGCATGGAACAGGTAGAGGAGACTAGGTCAAGTGAATACTCTGGGTCCAGAGCAGCCAATGACAAGACACCTCTTATTAGAGGTAAATCCACTCAAAGCATAAATGGAGCAGCATCGGACGGAACATCAGGTCGTATGACCAACACAGAGGGCTATGAAGAACTTTTCAAAGACAGTGCTCCCTGTCCCACTTGTCGAGGTTTGGGAAGAGTATCCAAAGGTGAGTTTATTTTATCAAGTGCTTACAAGTATCATCATTCTTTTACATGAGCAGACTTTTGGGTGGGTCATCCAATTTACACTTCAGTTTAGTAGTAATGCTTGAACACTTACAAATTTCTTTAGAAATTGAAGAGCTCCAAAGGATTCTTGAGAATTGTTGAGCTTGTACGAAGAGTTAAGGATGAAGTCAAGGTAGTTGGTGATCAAAGGTAGAGTGTTGAGTAGGGGTGTGTAATTAATGTTTCATGTAAGAAGCATTGATAATTAAGGTTTCATGTAAGAAGCATTCGTGCTGGTTTTCAGCGCAAGAAGGGGAGTTGGTGGCACTGATCCCCATGAAAGACAAGCGCCTTAAACCAAGAAGAACGTAAGTCGTTAGATGCAGGGGAAGGGTGGGAACAGGAGATACTTTGATATATAAGAAATTGGTTTATCAGCAAAATACAATTTTTGAAAACAGTGATGATGTATTCCTGCAATTTAAGATCAATCTCTGAAGCAGCCAGCCATAATGGCGATGTGTTCCTTTTATTAACTGTAACAAAGAGGCAGATTCTGCACCAAATGTTTACCAGTTTTATATATTTTTGGCCACATTTGACATGCTGCAATGAATGCAAATATTCTGATGCATGAATGTGAACTACTTTTGCAACTTTGACTTTGTAGTAGCTGTGTATATCCAATGGGGACTAAATATTTGCTTTTGAAAAGTTCACATCCCAGAAAATTTTGCTGTTATAATTCGGCTCCTTACCTATTTTCACACTGAATATCGTTTCAACTGCAAAATCATCAGTTTCCTGTTGAAACATCCTAGGGCTTAGGGAGTAAAACTTTTTTTATGCTCTCCACTCTATGTGACATACTGTTACTGTTAATACATCAAATTGTACATTGTACATTCAGAATGTCCGCTCTTGGTTATATGTTTCTGAAATGTGTTTTAACATTGCAGTTAAGCAGTTTGGGTGAATGTGACATTATATTCCTTCATAAATAATTTCTAATCAAAAGTTTCCTGCTGTAAATACTGCCAAGGGATTTTTGGATTAAATCCAATAAATTTTCCTGTTGCTTCCTCAAGTACGGTCCACTTGAAGCTTATCTATATGCAGATTATACATATATGCATAAAAAGTTAACATCTACAGTAATAAAAAGCACAAAGTAATTTAATTTCAGATTATTTACCTGATTTAAAGATAATAATTGAATGGAGATGCTTAACAAATGATTTTACATATTTTCCAGAGTTCTGTATGTTGCTGTGGCCACTTTTATCTGTGTTGTGATCGCCGGATTGTGCATGTTTTTCCTTTTTCCTCGGGATGTTGTGGTCACCAGTGATCATCCTCCGTTCCTGGAGCCCGTATTTGTTAATCTTAATCTTTCTGCTTATTATGTCAATTTTACAGTCAGGGTAAGTATTTGAACCAGAAGATGTATGTTATTGCACCTAAGTGCACACTCTTATTCCATAGTATATCACAAAGTTCATTTTTCAAACTTTATCCAGTCAACTAAAGCAAAGTACAAAGTACCACTAACCAAAACCAGCATTTAATGACGCCAGTATTTGCAGATTTCTTTTTTAATCTTTTTCTTTTTAATTCTGCTGGTTAAAATAGTTTTATCAAAGAGATTTTAATGGGAGGTCACTAAGACACTAAAGAGATTCATGAAGAGGGGTCACTGAGATGAGATTCATAAACGGGGGTCACTGAAACACTAAATCATAAGTCAAGCATTTCAGCACAACCACTCCCTCCTTTACCCACTGTGATTCTTCCGACAAGGATGCTGAATAGTTACTTGTGGCACACTGCACCACATTGTCAGAATTTTCAGATTCAAGAATTGTGATTGTTTTCTGTTCCAAAAACTTTAAAACTGTATAAGTTCACAAAAGCAACAATATTTCATGGAAATGTGTAGTTTTTATTTTGGTAAAAGTTGCATCAGAAGGGCTCCAAAACGTGCATAGCTATGTTTGCCAAAGTAGGAGTGGCCCTGTGCCCTGTAGAAGCAACCTGGTTTCACACTTTCAGACATCAGTGCCTCTCTTGTTGAATATCTTTGGTTTCATTTGGCACATTTCCTTGCACTGTTAAACATTCTGTATGTTTTCTCTTCTTATCTGCATTTAGTGTACATTTTTGCAGATTTGTTGTGGTATGTTTGTGTTTCACAGCTGTAAAGCATGTTAGGCATTCATGGGAACAGCACCATATATCCATTCCTACATGCCACGTATTGCACATAATTTTAATAATAATTTGTTTTTCTCTTGCCACCAGAATTTCTACTACTTTAGCAACAACAACTTCTACAATGTTAAGATCACAGGGGCACAGGTGGTATCTTTTTATGACCAAAAGGTCATGTCAATATCCTTGAATAAAACTGAAGTCAGCATACCAATGCGGTCCACAATCACCTACGGCATCGAAATGAACTTTTTCCTCTCCAGCACAAATGACTGGGGTTTCTTAGTGTAAGTGCAGAAGTATTTAATATGATTCAAGGGAAATCCATCAGATTGCCATCTTGTTATTTTGTAATTAATTTTACCATATTTAGAAAAATAGAAATTTGTACATTAATTTTTCTTATATAGAAAATAAAAATTTGTTTTTTCAGAGTTCTGTACATAAAAGTGATAACATAAGTACTTTTTAGCATAAACATTTTTAACTTTATTAAAAATGCATGAATTTTTATATAATAATGATTGATATTGTACAGCAAAGTTTCTCATGGGAGGTCAAGCTCACTTCACTGTATATGAAAGATTTCCAGTGACTTAACAATTCGCTGTTTACAGTACAGCATTTGCTTGGTTTTTTTTGTCTTTACCAGGAAATTTTGTGAAGACCCCAGATCTTGGGTTCACAATCTTCCTCTTACACTTGAGTAAGTTTCCAGCTTGGAGTGAAATACAGGCAAATAGAATACAGCCAGTGATTTATTGTTTTAAACTTTTTTGCATGCAAAAAACTGGAAATATTGAATAATGTGTGATGGAAATCATTGCTTATTTCCAGCTATAATTGCTTCTTGACTGAAAGCTGACCTTTAAAAACATCTATACAAGTGTTACTGTAATTAACCCAATCTAATGCCATAGAAAGTATTGAAAAAAATGAAAATATCCTTTCTGTGTTTGTGTTTCTGTGTTCCTTTTTTCCTTTCTTTAACTCATTCATTCAGAGTGCTGGCAGATATTGTGTAGGCAAGCTGATTAACCCAAGTTGATGTCTAAAACATGTTCTCGTTTTCTTTCAGTCTTATTTTCACCATGTAATGTGATTTAATTGAAAAAAGATGTTAAATTTCCCCACAGGTTGACAGCCAATTACACATATCTGGGTCATGTGGAGCAGGCCACCCTGATGACATACCAGTCTGTTTCCTGTTACAACAACTCTGCGCCTGTGTAGTACCTGGCTAACACCTTGTGTCTGGTTGGCTCTTGCAGGATTTAAAACTGTGATAAAATGATCTGATGTGGTAGATGGTAGAGTTTTTATTTTTAAAAGATTGAGGTCTTGAATTAAAAAAACGTGTTGTTTTGCTGTCTTCAATTTGTGTGCTTTCATGTTAATTTTTAATTATATTTGTTATTAAGTAAGAGGTCGACAAAAAGAGGTTGAGTTGGATGCAGATATGGCATGTTGCAAGGGAGGTAAGATGAGCTCTTCATTGACAGATAGCTGTACTTTCCCTTTAATTCAGATTGCAATAGGACGACTATATGTGTAATTATGTTTAATTCTGCTGCTGATATGTGTGTGTGAACATGATATTCTGAAGCCAGATACAGCATTATTTTCAAGACTTACATTGATGTGTGAATTATAGAATCAGGAATTCAGAAGCGTTTCTGGTAATATTAGACAATGGAATGCAGGTGGTTATTCTAAAGCGACTATGACGAGAAATGTGGGGGCATTATAACGTGATTATATTGTTTTGATTGTTTTGGTTTCTTACTTTTTAGGATAGAAATGATTTTGTTGTTTTTGTCAGCTTATGCACTTGTATATTTGTTTGTATAACCAGGTTACTCGATTAAAGAGGTGTGTTCTTGTGCTCTTAATAAGGGGAACATGAGAACAACAGTGGGATTATATCTATTGCAGTGATTGTTTGCCCATTGCCTGCTGCTCTGATTTTATGACCATTTCTTTGGTAACCTTTGTACTGTCTTCAGTATTTATACAAAAATTCAAGCATGTACATCTTGTCCCAATTTCAGAAGTTTCTACGCCATTTTATGAAATTTGGATGTCTTAGCAGGAGTATTCCCTGGTCTGGTTGCCTGGCTGTAGACCATTCATTAGCTTACTTTTCTCATGCTTGACTTCCCAACAACTAATAGTCAGTGACAAATGATGTTTTTATACAGTCTGTTTCTGATCAGCTGAGACTGAGTGTTGCCATTATTTTTTGTATGTAACTGCTGGAAAGGCTTCTGTGCTACTACTCTCTGATTACTCAGAAAGACATCCAATGGAGTGAAGCCTATCTTCTCTTCAAGACCCTATCCCCACTTGGCTGAACATGAAAATGTGGGCTTGTGTCTATGTCTGTCCATACTCTACTATACTTCTGTCATTTAATTATTAAAAAAATAAAACTAAGGTTATACATCTTGCAATATTAAATGTAGCATTGCCCAATCTGCTTTAAAAACTGTCTGTTGGGTTTGAGGGAAAGGGGTAAGGGCTGAAGAGGTTCAAGAGAGTCTGAGCTGTCTGCCTTTGGATGTGTGTAAGGTGATGTGTGTGTATGTGTAAGGTGATGTGTGTGTAAGGACATCACCATCCTTATGTATGTGTGTTCCACTAGCTTGCTTTGCTTCTTTCCAGACTTAATTTTTTTTTCAGAACTGTTCTTATTAACTATTATTTCCTAAATCGTATATTACTATTTGTTACTGCGGTTATCTCTGTTAGTACTTTGATGACAAGGTATTCTGTTCATTATTAGCACAGAAGTATTATAAAAGATATTGTTTTATATATTTTATACTCATAAAATTTAATAATTGTGAATGAACGAGTGTGTGAGTTTAAGTGCTTTAGTTTGTGTTTGCGCTATTTGATGATTAGAACAAGACTGTATCCTGTATAGTTATACTCATGCACCACATAATTATGTTTTGATTATCAAAAGACACTTTGTACAATCTTGTCATAAGATTATAGTGGAGCTAAAAAAATTCAGATTGTAGTCATCATAAAGAAAAGCACACCCCATTTGAAATACTCTATAATTTTTGTATAACAATAAAAGTGCCTAGTAGTGTATTTTTTAGAGTGAATACCTGTCATTAAGTGATGCATAACTAACAATCTGTACATCCTTTTTTCATAAAGGTTCACACGGTAACTTCACAGCCCAAAATTCTCTTTTTTTTGTACTCTTCTTTCTGGAAAACATCGTCTTTGATAATAAAAGTCCCAAAAAGTTTGCATTTGTTTTAAGTGGTGTACCAGCAGAAAAGCTTAAATTTGTAATGTATGACAGTAAAGTATTTTGCAACAAGAAAATTTATTGTTGTTTATGAACATTACTGGATTCTGTTGCCAATGAGTTTTTTTACAATGCATGGGAAGTAACCATTCTTAAAGTGTCTTGTAGCTATTACCTCCCTTTAGTTACGATGTTCAGTCGGCTGTCACTTGACCAGTGCCTGTCGTTGGGGGAAAAACATGGATAGATACGGCAGCTAACAGGGCCTTCCACTCTTGCCTATTGTGGGCGACAGTCAGCAGGTCCTGTACAGGACGACCAGTCCAGTTTTTGACGTTTGTAAGCCAGTTCTTCCTCTGGCCACCCCGGCGTCGACTACCCTCTTAAAGTAGCTTGAAGGACAGTCTTCGATAATGTGTCGTGCAGGGTCGCAAGACCAAGGAAAACCAGCTTACGTCCCCAACTGTTGCAAGTAGAGGTTCCTGGTGTCCTACGAGTGTGTGAAACTTGTTTCGTACAAAGTCGTTGTAATTAAAAAAAGATCTCGCATTGCCTCATGTCCGTCTCAGACCCAGTGTCAGAATCAAATACACGAAAATGTAAATAATACATTTTTAAAAAGGGTTAAATTTTGATTAGAGAACAGGACAAATTTCCTTGAAAAGAAATTAAGTTTCGAAGCCGATACACCAGGCATAATGCATGCACTTTTATACATCAAAGGATGTGGCGTTGTCTTGGTGACAGAAACTGGTCTAAATTATTGATTAATAAACCTATGTGGACATGCGTTGTAGGGGCTTGCATGGAATGAATTTCCCTTTAGCACCATATACTGTACTTACATATTCAGAAAAGCTTCCGCATAAAGTTTTCGTGGTCTGAGAGACCTGTGTACTTACTAAGCGCGGGAATGGAGAAACTCTGGACTAAAGAGCATCCACATGTCTATGCTCGCGCTTGCTATGTGTACCGCCGCGGTTTCTGAATCACGCCTGCTGTAATCTTGTCTAATTGAGGTAAACCCTCGAGAATTATTATCTATAGTGATTATGTGGTTCGTGTATTTTTGGATCGTTACCCAGAGATGAATGAATAAAAAAATACTGAATACTTATGTGACGAAAATTTGCTGTCACTTTAACTTAAGGGCATAAACACTCAACACAGACCGAAACTGCTGTTGACAAGCCTCAAACTACAGTAGAACAAAGTTTAGATAGTGAGCCAGAGTGGTTAACTGTGTCTACGTCACGACTTCTAAAAGGTGGCGCTAAGTCCTCGGTCCTATTTCAGCCTTGCGTGACAGATCGGGTCATTTTCGCTTGGTGGGCAGTGACGAGGTGGGGTTCCAGCCACGGGCCACGAGTCGAGTGTTCAGTCGACGACCTTCTGCTCATGCCAAACGCACCATAACCACCGAGGTACGGCGCTTCCCCTATAGCTAATGAACCTGCACGACAGCAGCCACACCAGATTACAGTCGACCACATTGCCTGACTAGTTCGCATTAAGATTTCGCCAGCCAGGGCGGTGGGAAATAAAGGTGGCTTTGAAAGAAGGCACCTTGCATGGACACCCGTGTTCGTATCCCAGAAAAGCGCATACCACGGAGGAAAAGGGGGGGTTCCTACCGGAATGCAGTCGACGATTGAGGTGTTCGGCCTCTCGTAATCTTACGCGTGCGTGCGGGGCTGGGATGGGGGAGAGGAGGGGTGAACATATGATAAAATGCAAACTCGGCGAAGTTCTGGGAGGGACGCCACCCCCAGTAATGGGCGTTGCTTATCGGCTCAAATTAAGGAGATATACTCAGGGTGGTCTTCTTCGGGGTGTTTTTCGTGAGCAACTGAATTTACGTGCTTTGTCGTACGTCACAAAAGAGTGTGAATCGTTTGTTTGAAAAGCGCACGTGAAACGGGTGGGGGTGGGATGGAGAGAACGGAGACGCCTTTGTGATGTACACCGCCCCCTACGTGAGAGGAGAGACACAAATATTCAGCTGTCTTCCTAAACAACGAAAACGCAGATCAATAAACAAAATGCCAGATTAGCGAAAATGCTTAATAATCATTAAAAACAAAGATTGAAAAATCTCCTTTTAATGTGGCAGGAGAAATAAAGATTACCTCCCGTTGTCAGGCGGGGGAGAAGACGAGCAAGCAGATGATGAAATCCCCAAAAGAATGTAAAATTCTGCTTCTGTAATTATTGATAATTCATGGCAAATTCCGTGCTTTAAATCCCAGTGGTAGCTGTCCGTGAAATCTTTGAAAATAACTGGAGATATGAAAACAAGTAAACTTGCTGTAGGTCGTTTTTATGTCCGCCATGACCATTCGCTTTTACCTGAATTTGTTTGTGTGTGTTCAAGCGCCTGTGTGCGCTACCTACCCTGTGTATGTTCGTTTCTGAGGAGTCTTCTCATTTTCTTTCTCTTTCATTCATTTTTTTTTTTAACCAGTCTGCCTTTATTTCTTTTTGTTCCTTCTTTCCCCCTTTCATTCTTTTCTTCTTTCTCTTTGTCAGCTCATTTCCTCCATCACTCTCACTTGATCAGTTACAGACCCACTTGACAGGTGCGGTCACAGCGCTCTTATTTAGTCTTGTTAGCCAAACTTTACACGAGCCGCGAAATTGGCGAGGGCCCCGCGAGCTCAGCTTTGATCTGCCGGTGATCGGAAATGTGGTCTTTCCCTGTTTGCCTTTGTTACAGATCGATGTTGAGAGAGCCACGGGTTGCGCTTGCAAGAGAATGATCGAACCAGCGGCCTGTCTCACAAGCTGCGGCGATACTTGCTTTGGTCATGATGGTATTTGTGTGTCCACACCTTTACAAATATGTGCGTGCGTGCGTGCTTGATTACAGGTATGCATGCGTCTTAATATGTGTGTGATTACACGCGCGATCACCACCTGTTATTTGCGCGTTTTTTCTTCTTTTTTTTTTAATAATGCAATTAAAGTGTTGTTTTTTCTAAAAATTATTTTCGTGTGTTCAGAAAGCGTGAAATCAATTCTTCACAAGTCGAATTTTCGATTTAGGATATTTTGAAATGAAAGCCAGGGTCATGTTTAAATCGTCCATTCTTGAGGGAAAAACAAATTATTTATTGAAAAAAAAGGAGAAGCTGGCAAACAACGGCTCGTCTCTTGCTGGGCTAGGGGGCCAGGCTGGAGTATGTCCGAGATGGCGACTTGGGGCTCAGTGGCTCCGGCCACCGTCGGCGACGAGACTGGTGAGATTTCAACCTGAGTATTGATTCCATTCAACAACATCTCAGCCGGCGGTCAGACGACCAGGTCATTAAACTCTCACACACGCACGCACGCACGCACGCAAGCATCTTTTTTTTTCTTTCTCTCTCTCTGCGCTGATTTGAACCCTAACTTTCAACGTTCGTGACTCACACAAACCTTGTTCGCTGAAAAAGCGGGGAAGTGGTTTTTAATCAGCAGCAACTAAGGACACGCCTGTTATTGAACTGTGATTCATTTCTCTCCACGACCTTGGTGTTTAATGAAGTCCCCAAGATGGGGTACGTGCAACATAGAATAACTTGGGGAAGTGATGTCAGGTCGCTGAAGGTGGAACATGTCCACAGTGATGCTCCTCCAGTCTCAGCTGTTGCAGCTTGACGAAGACGGGGGCCCTGAACAAGTGACTTCAATGACCTTTATTTATAAACCATTAAGCTAATTAACTGCCATAAAATTATCATACTGATGGTCAAAATGTGATGGTCATAGATATGCGCTTAATGCATACAATAAACTATTGAATTATTTCCCACGTTCGTTTATTGCTATCCTTAACGAATAAAGTTTCCAAATGAATTATTTCCAGGCCTGACGAAAGGTGCTGTGGAGGGCCCGGCATTGGTCAGTGAATTTTTTTTTTCCTTCTTCTTTTCCTTTTCTTGATAGAAAGCAAAAGGCAATGCGTTGTTCTCACATACCCGTGGTTTAGAAAAAAAAAAAGAAAACTCCCAGCTCATATCCTCCTACTTGGCTGTACAATGTGGTTTCGCCTAATGTCAATGGCTTCGTGCACTTCTCACAACAAAGTATCAACGTTGGGAGTTCTTGATCGTGTAAGCACTACCGCCATGGCGGCCTGGTGACTCCTTTTATTTGTTCCAACAAGAAGCAGGCCTCCTTTGTGAAGAGGCAAGCCTTCTGAGTGATGAAAGTCATAACATGAACCGGGAGTGGGTGGGTCAGAGGGCAATGGGAAAATGAGTAGCTGCAAGAAAGGTGCGTGTCACGATACAGATGCCACAACCTTCTCCCCGTTCTCCACCCCACCCCACCCCACTCTCTATATATATATCTCACAAACCACACAGAGACCTTCAGGATTCTGACAGTATCTATCTGATGCAGTGTGTTCTGTGTTAGCTAATATTGATATATGCAACATGTAAATATAACTTAGTACTGCCCCCTGAATCTACCCTGATGAAGGGCTGGGGTACTGCCCGCTGAGAGATGGCTGATGTACCCTGATGAAGGGCTATATTACGGCCCGCTGAGAGATGGCGGAGAAGGTAGTGGGCGTGGTGTCGGAGCGCTGTCTGCAGCTCCATCTCCTCAAGCCTCCTGTGATGGGGGTCTTGCCAACCGCCGGCCGCCTTATCGTGAATGCCAAACAGTTTAGACAAACTGAGAGCAGTACGAGGAACGCCACACAGTCAGACAGCGGGAATCTGAAGAATGGAAGGGGGTGGTGGTCGGGAGAGAAGTCAGCTACAATGCCTCTTACACCCTCTCAACAATACTGCTTGAACCACCTCAACAATACTTTGTACACCCTGTAAACAATACTTCTTGCATCCTCTAACAATACTCTGTACACCCTGTAAACAATACTTCTTACCCACTCTGTTTGTAGTTTGTCTTGCTGAATAATTTCATGTCTGGCACATCCACAGAGTTCGTGCAATTACCTCGGGAAAAGAGTTGTCCTGCCCTGTCTGTAGGGCATCACTCGACCCGACGACAGGCCGGACCTCCAGTTGCGTCCTGTTCTCTGCTGCGAAGACTGTTATCTAGTATTCTGTAGATAATACTTCTTCCTGTCTACATTTAGACTTGTTGTGGTCTGTTTTTCCGCTCTAGGAAAGCCGGTGAGAACATCATCTCCACGTCCCTAGCCATCATCAACAATGAAAACCATGAGACTGTTGCGTCACCTCTTCACTCAGTTCCTTTGTCAGTTCTTCTATGGCACAAAAAGCTATTGGAACCTCTTTCTACATTTTCATCAGTTTTTCATCATTTTCACAGAATCCTACTCTTTTTATTTACTTAAAATTCGTTTACTTAAAACTCCTTTCATTCTTTTGATACTTCTCGGCAATGACGTCCTGAAAGGTAATTTTTCGGTTCAAGATGAAATGTGAGAAACATGAATAATGTTGTACTGTCTCCAAAGAACATATAGATGATGTGGAAAAAGAAACTATGACAAAAGTCGAGGGTAGAAAATCAGTCACAAATTCTTGCGAATGAAAATGTCGCACAGCCACCAGGTAATAAAAAAATCATTAATTCAGAAAACATAATCTGATTTCTCAGAAAGGTTCTCTTTTTTAAAAAAGTAAAAGCTTAAGCTTGGCCAAGGTGTTATTATTAGAACCCTCATAGGTCAGAGAATCAAAGTCATTTAAATACTTTTAAAAAAAAAGTTCTACATGAAGGACAGCTTGAAATCCAGAAATCGTTAACTTACAAAATATTGTCCAATATGAAATTATTTTCCACGTGGCATTCAGCGCCGATATCGGCTTGATTGTTGAGAGCACGAGCATTAGAGACATTCCGCCTCATCTTCGCTGGCCACGCCAGAGTTGTCTGCACCTCGATGGTGCGAGTTGGTTCTTTGAAAGTCAAAGCGACGTCACTCTGGTGTCTGGGGGCTTCACCACAATCAGATATGGAGGCTTCACGGGAGAGCTTCAGCAGTCAGGAGATAGGCACGCATCGCCTGCTTTCCCAGAGTCCACAAATGATGTACGCGGTTCCTCCCTGACCCTGTCTTGCTCGTTGTTTCCAGCCGTTGCAAGCGCGACAACCAGAAACACGATTCTGGAGCAGTGATAAGTAGAAGCTGTAAAGTGGACGCCGGGACGGCTCACTGGGTGTATGAGACGAGGGGTTCAGGTTCCTGAGTGCATTTTTCTTTACAAAATTTCAGGGAGATTAACTCTTTATAACAGAGTCACGAGAAACATGCTGTTAACTCTTTCTTTCTCTCTGTCCTTCCACTCACTCGAACGTCAACACTGCTGCAAAGTGGGAACACATTGGATGGTCATTGGCGGATGGTCATTACTCCTCGTCAAAGAACATTTATTTAAGCACAAAAAATGGTTTTCGAATCGGCTCTGGTTGTCGTGTCTGCCTGTTTGTTTGTTCTCAGCTTTTCAGACTTTTTTCTCAGTCACTTTTATTATTTTAAATAGTTTGGGATTTTTCAAGCATTCAGTCCTGTTCATTATGCCTTACGGGTTTCACATAGTTTATCATCCCCGTTATCCTCAGGATAAGATTCTCACCTCCGATGCACCATCTCTCTCACCACTCGCTAGGTCGTTCAGTCCGAGGTCCCGACGACTGATTACAACAGTCGATAACATGGTCAGAGGATGGCTTCCCTCCTTGACTGCAACCCATCCGTGCACAGACTGAGTCGGAAAACGTTCGGAAAATGATATCAGAGAGGAAACCTAACTACTAACCAGTCCACGTTTTTAAATAGAAAACTTTATTTCATTCTTGCTTTCGTTCTTTTGGCTTTTTGTTTTGTTTTGTTTTGTTTTTTTTGTTAATGGTTTTGTTGTTGTTGTTGTCTGTTTTTCGTCTGTTTTAATTACGTTTGTTTGTTTGCTTTGCTGTCTCATTTATCGGCTTTGTGGGGTTGGTTTTTTTTTTTCGTTTGGGTTTTTTTTTTTTTTTAATTCTGTTCCTCCCTCTTCCCATCCCTCACCCCCGCCAATTCCACGTCGCCTGGCACGACAACGTTTTGCACCTGCTTTGTCCGTACTCATTAGACTGCAACACTCCCACAACGTGAATTTACGTGAACTTTCGAGGAGCGCGTAACGTGTGCGTACTGCGCATGCGTGCGTGGACTACGTCGTACGTGTCCTGTACGAGTTGTTTCTGCCTTTTCTCTATGATCCGGGTTAATCTGTCGGCCTTCTCCTAGATAACCAAACGCTCCTTGGTTTCAAATAGCTTCGTATTCATGATTTCTTTTTATTCCACAGCTCCTGGACTCGCAACTCGAACACGCGAATTACGTCAAGGGAGAAAAAAAAAACGTGGGCAGGCTGTCGCAGAGGCTTATGTGCAACAGACTGAGAAGACATGGGCAAGCCCCTAGGGGCGACGTCGCCCGATTGCGGTTCCCGCTCGTTACTAAAGCTATAAATTACAGGCTGCCGCTAGTTTTAACGCTTGGTTCGTCCCGTTTATCCCTGAACGCCTTTTTGCCCGTCGTCTTTTAACCTCTCGCTAGACGAGGCGGCGACAATCTCTCGTCGGCGAGGGCTCAAAGGACGCATCGCTCATCAGAGATAACAAACAAGCGCGTGAAGGTCGAGCTCTCCACGCCAGGGGCCAAAAGTTGCACGACAGAGTGTGGATGATTCTCTCTCTCACACACACAAACATGAACACGTGCAAATGTACACGAGCACGTGCGCACACACAGTACCTGATACTTTGATCTGGATCACTGGGTAAAGGTCAGAGGTTGATTATTAGGGCGTGGCCGATAAGAGTTCTTTTACGGGACGTGGAAGAGGGCAAGAGTCTTGGTCATGGACACGTAGGTGTCGCCACAGTCGTCGACCGAAAAGATCACGATCTCGCCTACTTTAATTTAATTCTACAGTAGTTCTTATCATAATATGATAAATATTATACTTTTTTGTAGCTCAGCAGTTCTAAGATCATCACTGTCTGTACACTAGAGAGAAAAGAATTTTTTATTAGGGAACCAAGGCAACACAATGTATCAGACATTTTTACATTTTTTATTCAACAGAAAGCAACTTTGACTGACTGCCTAACATCTGTGATTCAGGAGTTTGTAACTAAAAAGATATCTAGACATTGAACCAAGGGCTCTCTCGTTGTCTGTCTAGGTCGAAGCTAAGACCTGAGTAAGGAAAATTGTATATTAAAAGGTAAAGAGGATTATTTATAATATTCTCGCCCGAAAAGAATCTCTGAAAAAAAACGTGTATAGAAGTGAGTAAATATTGATGAGTCCGGTATCCGAAACAAAAGTCTAAAACCGGTGACAAAAAATTTACCATTCGCTAAAGTCATCGACTAAATCTTTTAAAAGGACAGCTGTTAATGACTGGCACCGTAAGAAGACTAGGAATCTGGGTTGATGAATGTTACAATCACCACAACTGGTGTTGTCAGCAGCTTTCAAACATCAACGCATTAATCTCACTTTACATCCAAACTTAGCCAAGTGAAGGTATCTACACCTACACACACCTACACACACCTCTCCGCCTCTCATAACAACAATGTTTATTTTTAAAACATCTTTCTCTTTAATCTCTATCTTTCCTTTTGTCCGTGTTTTCCTTTTTGAAAAAGGAGAACAGAAGTATTCAACGTGAAACTGGACTTGTCATCCTTTGAACTTTCTGCAGAAACCGTGCTTGTGTGTCGCATCCAGCAATATATCCTACATTTTCCGCACAAGTGCTTCTGTATGAGCAATCTCTCGCTCCCTTTCATATCTACTTGCCTATTACAGCTGGGTGCTCAGCGGGCCAGCGGACCAACTACAGCTCCTGTCAAGCGGCGTCTACTCACTCCAGATTGAACGTGCTCAGAGCAGCAGAGGGAGGTTATCATAGTCCAGTGATTATCTTACCCTGCTGGCAACGGCCGAGCTCTCAATCCGATGAAAATTATTCTCGTGTCCGTGCTCCAGAGCTCGATGGTTATGGATCATTTTTTTGCCCGTCCGTCCGTCCACATGAATTGCTAGTCAGTATGTGTCACGTGGTTTTGATTGGTGAGCGCGGTCAATGCACTTCAGCTCGACAGAGTCTCCAGTAACATCATTTTTATAGAAAATACTCGGGTATTGTCAGAGTCCTGTCAACGGTTTGAAGTATCATCATGGATGCTGTTAATTTGGTCCTTGGGGTGTGTCGTGCGATCATTTCGTCTCAGTCATGTGTTAGTGACCAGAGCGGAACCTCACACCCAGTCTCACATATCTTCTAAATAAGAAAGGCGGGTATCACAAGTTGTATTCCATGGATTTAAAACCTGGAATCCGTTCATAGAAAATTAGAGAACATCTTTGGTACCAAAGTAGCGGGAAAGGTCACAAAAATAATCATTATTATCTCTTCTACTATATAGACCCTTTGCACTGAGTGGCTGTAATGTTGACATGCCTCTGAGATGCTGAGTGTATGTTTTGCTTGCCATAGTGTCTTGGACAGATGACTAGTTGACAGGAAACAATGGGAGACGAGCAGTTTTTTTCAACTGATGACACATATCTCGCTCAAAAGACTACTGTCGTATTACTTATTCATGCTTCGCACATAAAATTAGGAGAAACATGAATCTAAATGAAATTTTAAAAAAAACTGCTTTTCTTTTACTTCTTTTTCAGTTTGCGCGGTTGAAGATCTTTCTCTTGCAATCACACTTTTGTGACACTTTGTTCTAGAACTATAATTAACAGACTGCATGCTTCATGCAGTTTGCTCTCCTGGCGTAGGAATACATTATTTGATTTTTTAAAATATTTTATTTTTGAGGGAGAGGGGGATTCGCTATGATTAGTCAACTTAACAAAACTGTTTTTATGATGCCGACACACTTGCATTTCAAGCTACACCAAAACGCTGAAAACGATAAAAAATTATGAACTCGATTAACATCTCCCTGCGCATTGGATGATAAAATAATTCTCGCTTTTATAGCAGTGGCGCTCAGTGCTTTCCAGTAAAGTGAACAGTCGATACAGTCTGTATTAATTTCTTTGAAAGTGGTGTCTGTTTTCTAGACGAGAAATGTTACATTCATTTATTGCACCTGAAAGTTTAGTTTATGGCCGACTATTTTGATGGCAGGAAAGTGCATTTAGTATGGCTGCTACTCGTGCAGGTGAATGACATCGCATATATCAGTACTAACATTTTTCTTATGTTTATGTGTCTATATTCTTATCGATATATTAGTCTGAACTTCTATGATATTATTTTAAGACATGTGAAGCATCGCTGCACGACCTAGTGTTCAGAGACATGTTTTCTGGTTAGCATGGAAATGGAGTATAGAGGATGTAGAAGCATTAACGCTTCTTGGATTTTTTTTTTTAACTTCAAGCTCTTTTCGATGACAAAATTAATTCCATGAGGTCTTATGGTTCGTTTGTGAGGAATTTTATTTGTTACTTCTATCTCTCTCTCTTTCTCTCATGTTTCTCTTTCCTCCTCTCACTAATCACTACCTCACCCTTATCTTTCTGGTTGTCTTTTGTGTTCCACTGGTGGATTGAGCAGGATGCTTCAGAATCTCGCGATGTAGTCGTTATGGCAGGGGTCCGAAAATAACTCCATCCTGTTGTTTTTCATGCACTCTCTGGCGCCATGCCTTCAGCGGCTTCCCCTGCGCCCTCTGTCGGAAAGCATGGTAGTATAGTACTTCCCTTCAAGACAAAGAGCGATCACTCACTTGGGCATCCGAGGTCGTAAACAGTCAATGATCCCTGGGCAAGGGATCAAGTCTGCAATAAAAACAGAAACAGACGACAGTAAAAGTACGACTGACCTGAGGTCACGCCTGTCTAGAGGCGAGCAGTAAAACGGAATTCCTGCTTGTAGGGTCGCCTCGTCAAAGACGGAGGATGTCGGCTGGGTCCTTGAAGGGCAGGACCTCCAGTCCGTTGCCGCCATCTCGCTCCGCGAAGTGCTGGGAAGAGGACGAAGCTGTCTGGATGCCTGTGTAGACGCACACTCACCCTGTCCATAAGGATGCTCAGTCATGCGCGAAGCACGTGCGACTCTCCGCGAAGCATCGGCTACGTCACACGCAGACGCTGTGGTGATGGTTGACTCGTTTTGATTGTCCCTCCTCTCCATTAACACAAATCTGTAAATGTACGATGAAATTAGAACATGAGAAACACAATTGCTTCTAACAACATTATCACAAAACATAAAGCTCGCTATACCGTTGCCTTGGATACCTGCTACCACTAAAGTTTATGGCTCAACATTTCTTTGACGAGTCAGTGGGAACTCTGTTGTCTGTTTGTTGTATTCATAATTTATTTACAATCCATTTATGAACCCTTACTCTAACTTCTCACGTTTCTCACTACGACTTCCTGTAGTTGCACTCCAATGTTCCTCACATCACACACTTATTAGTAGCAAGTAGATGATAGCAGACTATAATGATTTGTTTTGGCGTTGTCTTATCTCTCACGACAGTCTGCTGTGTCGAATGTTTACCACAAGCCAATTAAAAAAAGAAAGGATCTGTCATCAAGGACTTTTTGCATGCACAGAAAAGCATCCAGTGTTATCAGTGTTATCTCCCGCATTGTTTTTATCTGCATCTCGCGATGTAATGAGAACGGAGAGGAAAATGGAACTCGCTTGTTGCCGACCTCAGACTGGAGTGTCAAACCTATGTGTCAGTTCTGTGATATCAAGCAGAACGGTGTTGAAATCCAAGTTTACTAACAAGTGCCCCGGAAAATAAAGTGCTATCCCCTGTATCTGCACACCCCACGTCAGCATATGGCCCTCGGTTGTAGCTCGGTGATTGGTAGAGACAACGAGAGAGTGATGGCAAGCTGGGTCTTCCTTCCACCCCAATGAGAAAAAAATTACAGAATTTAAAGGGACGTGACACTAAACCCCTAATGATGGTGTATAAGAATAAGAATAATAAATAATAAATTAGAACAATAAGGAGCATGATGAGCAAAAGGAAAAACTGTGGTCCTTTACCATGTTTGTCCATCATTTGGAAAGACTACACTTTAAGAATGTGTTGTACAGATCATCCCAACAGGGACGATCTGAGGTCCCATGCACTGGCATGCAGCATCCAGCTTCAAGAGTAAACTGTTTTCACGACAATGGCTCGATGTTTTTGTGGGTTTGCTGAGCACGAGAACGCCTCCATGTCATGGCAAATGTATCAGAGATTTATTCTATCTGCGTTTCACCTTTGCGACCGAGCAGCTGTGAGAAACAGGTGAAAAAGTGCATGAGGTTGATTCTGCGGCTTGCACCTGTGAGTAGTTGACCCCCCGAAGAAGGAATTACCTCCACTTATTTACCTGATACAATTTCTCCGAACCAGTTTTAGACTTTCTCACCTTTTGTTTCTATGTTGGAGTCTTGTATCACTCGGCTGCTCAGCTTCTTCGATTTAAGATGATGAAGACGACAGTTTCAGAATTGAACTTGTATCCTTGCTGTGGATATGTAAGTAGTAGTAATAAGGGATGAAACAGAAAACTGTAACAAGAAACACACATTTTTTCTTACTTTTTCTCACACTCTTTCACATCCCTCTCCCTGTTCTCACACTCAAGCCTACCCTCACCCCCAACTCCCTTGTTACTCTCCACTTTTGTTCTGTTTGTCCTAATGGGATGAGTGCTTTACAAGACGCTTTGGGGAGAGACTGTGTGGTTCTTGTTGCAAAGAAATAAATAAACAAACACGCACCATTTAAGACGAAGTACTTTCCGAGGCAGCAACACACTTTGGCTCCCGCCGTCCGATAAGCGGTTTTGCGGGAAGAAAGCTTTCAGCCGAGCAAACAGGTAAGTTCGAAGGTTCCCAGGTAACAAAGCCAAGTTCAACTAATTTTGAGTCCGTCATCCCCGAGAAGGGCTCTTGCCACCCAGGTTGAACTTTGATCAAGTGGGCAGAAGTGATGACTGGATCTCAAGAAGGGTTTTACCCGGGGTGGACCAGCATGGCAACTACAGTTGTTTGTACAACATGTTCAGGCGTCCACAGAACCTGGGGCAATCCAAGTAAAATTCATCCCAGAAAGCGAATTTCTCTCCTAATCTTCCCCTTATAGACAACTTGAACTTCGGAAACCGTCTGTCTGATAAAGACTTCAACACGAGGCTTTGAACAAATAAGTTTTATTTGCTTTGTTCTGTTAGGAGGCGTAAACATTGTGAGCAAAAAGAATCTCGTTTGTTGTTCTTGTACACTACAGCTGAGGCAACATAACATCTACTGATTTAATCTAAGGTCATCCACATCCTTGATGGACGGGAAAAAACTATTTAAAGTATAAACAAACCTAAGAAAATGTTGACAAGCTCTTACAAAGTTTGTAATGTGGATGCCGGAGTACAAACCCGGATTTTATTCTCGTAAGTGGTCCACTTTACATCGAGCATGGGTATATACTGAATGCCATGGAGATAGGAACTAATACATTTTATAATCACCTGACTCCTCCTACCTTGCTGACCCCGAGACTTCAAAATAGCAGAACTGACCGAATCTGTCCGCTGCTGATGCTGTCTGACTCCTTGTGTCTGACGCCCTCGCTAACCGAGACTGGATAATCCTGGTAGAGAGAACCTTCCATCATCGTCATCGCAGAAAAAACACACACGAGGATGTATAAGGGCCACGTGGTGCTTTATCTGTGCCAGCCTCATCCTTCAGATGTTTTCCAGTCATCGAGAGGCTGATAAGACTGTGCTAGGGCTGTTTAGTTTACCCTCGAGATATCAGAACTGACAGAGAGAGAACTCGCTGTGTATATATCTTATTTACAGAATACAGATGTTATATATAATGGGTTTTCACAATGTTTAGAGTCTTTGATTTTCATTGAGTTGGCTATGTTGTCATTCTCTTTCAAAATATGATCCTGAACCAGGGGTGACTTTGGAGGAAAATCCGTTTCCCCAGAAAAGGAGGCAAGAGGCGGGGTTGAGACGAGATAGCGGGCTGAGACAGTACATTGATCTTCATTGGCTAAATGAAGAATTCTTGAATAAATGAACAAATGGTGGACACAATAAAATTTCTAAAGATAAGTTACCTTGTGAAAAAACCTATTGAACCCCCTTAAAAAAACAAATAAAAGTAGTCCTCCGTCTCCTAAGAGACGATTCAGCTAGTGACTGAGCCTCAGGGACTTTTTCTTTATTCACTTTTTTTCTTCGTCTTCTCCAATGACCAGTACGATTTTTAACGAAATGCAAAGCAAAACACAACACTGAAAAGGGATCAAAATATTTTGAAAAGGTATAAAGTTCGCTGTCGCTGGCTGCACTTGAGCCCACAAGGGACGGACATGGGCGCCGGCTCCTCATCAGCAGCAACATTCATCCCCAGCAAGCGACGCCGCCTTTCCATCAAGTCCACTCCTTCCCCTTCCACAAACCTCCGGCGCCGTGTGTCACCCCGTCTGTGCTGCGTCTGTCCACCATCAAGCAGCTCATCATTTTTGTCGTAACGACGAGAGCTCGCCGAGCCCTCGGCTCGTGTTCGTCTCTCAGCGGAGGTCGTCATTTGAAAGAAGCAGGTCTGCTGCGCATGCGTGTTTGCGTCTGTTTGAGAATTTGAACTTGTTGCCGCTAACCCCGCCTAGACCATACTTTGTGGCATAACGGACTTTTCCTGAAGTTACTCTAGAATCTAGATCATAGACCTTCTTAATGTCGCCACCCGCGCCTCTCGCCCAGCAAGAGTTGAACGGATGGCGGCGAGACAAGAAGTTTGCCTGTACACATTCCACTTCCTTCAATGGTAGCTACTGAGGTGTTTCCATGTTCTAAATTACCGTGTGGAGTTGGTGATCAGATGTACATCAGTCATAGCTCAAATGTGTGAAGTTTTCTCTTGTTTCTCTAATACCTTCTAAGACAGAGCTGCTTCACTCAGTAGAAGAGCGTGGACGTGGGGTGGCGGGCCAGGGAATGTTCGCATTCCTTGACCTCAAGAGAAAGGTTTCTCTTTCTCCGTTGCCCTCGCGTGCGACTCGAACCCGCTTGACTACAGTTGAACAAACAGGTCTTATCTTTCACTACGAGCCTATCAACAAGATCGCCAGTACTCGTGTGGTCACTCTGGCTTATTCTCTCCATAAAACACTCAGGACCCTCTCTGTTGTTGCTCCCACCGCAGCCCCTCTGTCAATAAGCTTCTGTTTGTTTTGCTGGGAAGTTGCTCGTCTGATGCCCCCGGTGACCTCGCCCTGTGGAGGAATACTAGTTGTGTCGCCAGGAACGTGTCCTCCTGCACTGGTCGTGCGTGACCAGAAAAAAACCCAGAATGACAGAGTGGATTGCAGCCAACAAGCATTGAACCCTCGTCTGCTTTTCTTTCCTGCGTCTTCTACGCGACAAACAAGTGGTTTATTCATTTCAACTCGAAAATCTGCATTTGAGGACTTTGGATTCTATCTTCATGGAGTTGTAGACCGGAGCTTTGTTGACTGAAAATGGAAATTCTTCGGCATCAAAGTCATCAAAGCTGCGATGGAGACCTCTGATGTGTTTCTTGTTTGTACGTGTTTGGGTTTATTGGTTTATTGGTGCTGTTAAACACCTCTCCCACAACCTCACAACGCCTTTGCCACGAGCACCATGGACCTCGCTCAGCGGTGAAGCCATGTTTATGACTGTTTTCACTGTTTGTTTTGATCGTGAGATTGGAGATAGGTAGGAGATGAAAGTTTCAAGCGCGTGCCCAGCTACTGGAGCAGGAATACATTCCACAAGCCACAAACTGTCTAAAAAGACAGCGGCTGCCACTGGAAGGTTTTTACAGACCTCCTCAGCTCCATTAAATATTTTAAAAGTGAGAATTTAGACACGTGCCTACACATGCCAGTATGTGGCTCTTCGTCAAATGAAACAGTCTCTCGCGCTTCCCTCCCCATCTCCTCCACCTCTCGTAACTCCCTCCCCTCTCTCCCCCACCACCACTAATTCCTCGTCACCCCAGCGGAGATGTTTCCCTTTTTTTTTCAATTTTTATTTCCCCAGTAGTTCCAGGAGTGTGTGTTCGTGTGTGTGCTGCCTTGCGTGCTGACCCGTCATGTACACCGGCCATGGCGAAGACCACCTGAAAGATGGCAACTAAATCTCTCCGACAGACTGACAGACTTTTGTAGCGGCGAGGGCTAAAGGTGTCTCGTCCGGTCGCTCAGGCCCCGGATTAAGTCGCTTTGGAGAAACGGAGTCCAACGACTGGAGTTGACAAACTGTGATAAAACGCCGTTACATCGCACCGGGCGGCGTCGTCAGCCGCCACCGCAGTCGCGCCCCCTTGACGCGCAGGGCGACGTCAGAGACCTTTGACTACTGAGTCAGAAAGCAGGTCACGTGACCTCATGCGTCACCTATCCCCTCGGCTGTTAGTTAAGCGAGGGATTTTTTTATTTTATTTTTACAATTATAATCGTGCATAGACTTTATTAACTTGAATCCGCGATTGTTCGCTCGGTTGTTCTTTAGGTTGCAGAATTATTTTTCTCTTTTTTTTTTCCTCCGTTCCTGATCTTGTGTTCTTCTTTAACAAGCCGCGCGCTGTACTATGATAAGAATGTCCAATGTTTAGACATACTTCAATCCCAGGTAACTCGTAGCCGTTACCATGGCGACGTCATGGAGGTGAGCTGTGGCGGCGTGCCGAGTCAACAGGATGATCTGAACTGATTTCCTCTTTCTTGTCTGCTTCTTGAGGACCGTCTGTGTACCCAGCAAGTACTTATCACACCCTGCTCCGATCGAGTGACTCGGGTAATCACACACAATGCCAACAATGTGCTCGTATCGGAGACAAGCTTGATGGGTCTGTGGAGAAATATTTAGACCTCCACTTCAAATCATCAAAATGAGCAACAAAGAGGGCATTGCTTTCTTTCCTTCCGCGCGCACGTGTATGTTTTTTTTTCGTGTACACTTTCTTCATAATTTTTTTTAGTTTGCTTGAATGCTTATTTAAGTAAGAACAACTAAATGTCAGCATCACGCCAAAATCTTCGAAAGAGAACCATACCAACACCTTCCATGATGTTGGTCTTTCTTCGCCCACGGTACTAGCAAGACACCCACATATTTTGCCCTACACGATTGAGGTCAAAGAGGTGATTGACCTATTTTCGTGTTTCTTCTTTTTTTTTCTGCTTGCACTGTCTCCACGTTCGCTAGATACTTCTCCATGTAATGTTGGTGTCGAGTTCTGAGAGTTTCAGCCCATTTTTATCCTCAGGACATACTGCGAGGTAGAATAGAGTAAACATGAGAGCGACGTAATTACGGCCGCGGGCTAATTGTTAGCGTCATCCCTCACCCAACTACCCAGCCACCCCCGAGGCAATCCAGATTAGTCCCGACTTTTTTTTTTTTTGCTTACGTCAGCTTAGCACCTTCCGGTACAGACACTTCCCGAACTCAGAGTGCCTCCACCCTGCACTCAATCATCTACAAGCGGCCATCACACAGATGTCTGACATCAGTTTCCGCAGTGGTTCCATGCATGAATAAATTCTCGGTGTAACCTGCCTGTCCTCTCAATAACCGACGTACACCAAACATTTCAGTCGGTAGCAGTCCGTCCCTTATGGTATAACAAGAGAGGGGGGTGGGGTGGATAGCCTCGTTTTAGGTCTGATTACTGACAGTAGATAACGGCTTTCTCTTGTGAATGAAGCGCCCTTTTCAGCACACAATGACATCGGGTGATATCAGGATCCAACAGGAAGATCCCGCTGTCCCTTTCACTTACCTCCCTTGTGCACTGAAGGGCGAGTGCATCCGCTGGTGCGATTATCTGAAGGGGATAGTGGGTAAAAGGGGACAAGGGGCACTACTTTCTTTTGGTCATCTGACTTTGAATGACCGCTGGACACCTGTTTACCCTCGTGTTACCTGGACCTCATTCATCGCACACCTGTTGGTCATTTCTGGCAGTCGGTTGACTTCAACAGTTTGAGTGGCCTGCAGGCGAAAACATTATATAAGACAATTTATTTAAGCGCAATAAGTACCTACTTTCTTAACGTATATAAGGTTGAATGTTGATCTCATTTGAAATACGTCTTTAGTAAACAAAATTTACCTTCAAAGATGTCTTTCTTGTCTAACACCAGGACAGGAGTAGTTCTGAGTAGTACATACGTGCTGCAGTATACCAGAATACCCGCCACAGGAAGCAAAGAAGAAGGTACAACTGTCGTCTATAATAACATTTAATCCGCAACTTTAATCTACAGATCCCACGAGACAAGTGATTTGACACCCCTTGCCGCTATCAAGTCAGTTGTTCCCCTTCCGCTCCCCACTTCTCTCTTTCTCTCTCCCTCCTTTCCCCTCGTCTCGAGATTTCCTGGAGAATAAGCACGTCTTGCAGCTACAAAGACCACCAGACTGCCCTCGGATTGAAATTATCATTGCGTGGCGCAGGGTCTGGCGTTGTGTCAACATCATCCACTTCTGCGATCAGGGAGGACAAAAGGCCGACAACCCTCAGCGCCTTTGAAGTTAGCCGGCGGAAGGCCCGGCGTTTGCTCAACGTTGCCGTGACGTAGCCGTGGTTGCCGCGTGTTACGGCTTCTGATCCGTCGGGGTTTTAAATATTAGAAGTCGAGATGGAAACTGTTCTTTTGAAAAGCTAGACCGCCAGCCCTCCCAGTGCTTGACAGACAACATTGACAGGGGAGACAAACAAGGAAACAAGGCCTCGATCTATATGAAGTTCATGTCGGCTCTCGGTAAACGCTAATGCCAAAGCATTCTTGTCCCTCCTGGCTGAAGGTGCTCAGAGTGTTTCCTTTTAAAACACCAGTGCACCGGCTGCCCCCAAGTGGGAGTCACAACGTAACACAAGCCCCCGGTGAAAGCCTCGGTGTTTACAAAATACCACATGCTTAATCCAACAGTGCCCACAAGGTGCCGGCTAGCTGTACTCTGGGCTTAAGAATGTGTGTGAGAGAGAGAAAGAAAGAGGGAGGAGAATAGGGATGTTAACAAGGTTCAATGAGCAGCCTCAGTCATCTGAACCTCTCACTGGCTAGACGAGGGAGAATGTGAATAAAAAGTTGTATTCGATGGGACTTGGTGATTTCGCTGTGTGGTGAGTTTCATAATGTTCTGCAAGATATTAAATAGCACAGGTGATAGTGGTCATCCTTGCCGCACTCCTACTGTCGTGTCAAAGTTCTAGAAATACTGAGACACAGAGCTGAGATGACTTGGTCGAGACTTCCTCGGTGATGAAATTTTGCATCACATGACAAGATATGTGTAGCTTACAAGGCCATCAACGAAGGTTCATAGCTTTCATATTTCATGGAGACTTTGAATGATTTCTGTTATCGCTTGATAGATCTTCTCTACTTTCTTATTTCTTTTTGTGTCAGTCCATCGGCAGTAGTTATTTCCCCCTGTCGGCAATGCAGTTTTATGACGGAATAGTCTCACACCCGAGTATGACAGTGTGATTAACTCTCCTGGTCCGTGGTAATACGATTGTCGATTAGGCGGGTGCATGCTGAAGGAGTTAATGAGACCTTGAGCCGACTGGCAGGCTGCCCGGTCCTTCTTTCCATCCTCCACCTTCACTTCCACCCTCCTCACTCCGGGACTTAGGGCTGGACAGTTATTTCGTGTCAGGACTTCTACCCTTTCATTTCCCGCTTCTTCGTCTCAGGGCAATGAAGGACGTAGCAACTGTTTTTATAATTTCAATGCAGTGACCCATGTCTGGGTCTGATCATTGTAAGTCACTGAAGCTGAACATACTATAAGATTTCTCACCACTCCCCATCTTCGAAGACTTATATGACATATAATTTTTTTAAATTATCTTTTCTTGCTCCGAAATTCCGTGCCAGTAACCTTAGATGACAGTTTCCTCAACGGTAGACAATATCATCCCAAAACTGTGTTTTAAAAGCAGGATAAGTTACCTGTAAAACAATTTTACCCTTTCACACCTGGTATCTCTTTCTACCTCACATCGACCTGTCACTGGGGAGACTGCTGTCTGGGGAGAGATGGAGCACTCGGAGGAGAGAGCCCTGTGGAAGCCCCAGCATGCTACTATCGTGTGACACCTTTTGGAGTGTCTATCTGGCGAATCTGAGCTTTGTCCCAGATTGGCCCTCGCTGATGACAAAGTTATCAAACTCCGTGGCAGTTTTATCACTACCTTGTCTCGACCTCATTTCTGATGACGAAGGGGCTCGACTCCTGAACGCCATAACTGTAAATGCCAGGGAGGAAAAGGAGACGATTTATTCCTCTCTTTAGGGCCTTCCGCTTATTGCGGCGTTGAACGTGCTCGCCCGCCGCCAAGCGGAAGCGGAAATTGGACCCCGAAGACAAAATGGCCGCCCTCTTATCGAAATGCGCGTTCATCAGCATTGGTAATGACGTTTAGTGCGGAAAAACGCTCGCAGGATTCACCTCCAGTCGATGAAGAGGCCGAGGCATGGGGAGATGCTCACCCTCGGAGTGGCAGAGGACGGAGGTATTCAGCTTTAAATGTCACTTCAAGTGTCGGTCAGAAATGTGAGGGCTGCTCTTCCAGCTGTGAATTCATGTGTAGAGCTTTAGAGAATAATGTTTAATTACTTGAAACTACAAACATATGTATCAGGCATCGTTATAGTCTCTACCTTTCTCTGTCTCTCTTTCTCTCTAACAGCGCGAGTTCTTTTCACATTCGCAGTCACAAATAGTTTCTCTGTTAGTTTTCTATGTTCATAGGTACATTGTTGTTCTCCGGACATCAATTCATGTTTTCTTGTTCACAGCAATACATTTATACCACCCCAAGCTTTTAATTCATTGCGTGGGTGTGTCTGTACGCGTGCGTGTACGCTCGTGTGTCAATGAGTGGAGGAGCTTGGGTAATGGAATGCCATGATGACGTTGTTCTCATTTGCAAAGCACTTTAAAGCCACTAGAATTTTTTTTTCTTCCCCCTGTCCCGCCATACTGCAGCTCACTTTTTGGTGTTGTGCACTCAGCGGCGAGGCAAACACCGGTGGAGGACAAACACGAGGGCCCCGAGTGGTGCACCTGGTGCTTGGAGAGTCTTGGCGAGATGGGCGTCGCTGCAGCCGGCGCAGCTTTGATGCGCACTTGAGATCCTTGTGAGGAGTTGCCCAAGGTCTGGGGCAGGGAGCTGCGCTACCAGCGTGTGTAAACCTTGATATGAAAACCCTCCTGTTTGCTGGGCGAGCCTCGCTTACATTGCAACCAAGCTCGGCGCTGTGGTGTTGATATGAACTTTCTCACTTGACAGCACGAGACCTTTCGCATTCATCTTTGCCCTTTGAAATATCACTGCAGATGATAAAAATTGAAGTTGTTAGATTATAATTTAAACTTTTTTTCTTTTTATCTCTTTCTTTCGTTTAATTTTTATTGTTTTTTTGTCTGTCCAATGTTTTGTTTATATTTCTTTTTTGTTGTATTTCGATGTTTTCCTTTTTTAATTTGTATATCTTCGTTTTTGCGGTTTTTTCTTTATTTGGTGTTTCTGATTCTGTCTCTCCATTCGTCTGTCCGGTGTCATGCTGTTCAAATCCCTCCATGATTTTCTTCTCATTTTGCTGTTGTTTGAAACCTTCGTGGAGCTTTTGCTTGTCTCCCCTGTCCACGTGTCGGTATTCTCTCTCTCTCCCGCCTTCTTTTCTTGTTCATCCCTGAACGATATCTTGATGAATGGTTTTGACTTTCTTGTGTCATGGTTATACTTTCCGGCTGTCATTAATAGGTTTTCCGATCATCGAGATTGTAGTCCTGGTTAAGACCTCCTTCTTCGGTGACAAGATGTGTAAGATGACTCAGACTTTACAAGAGGATGTCATCTGCATGTATCTGGTCTTTTTTTTTTTTTATCGGCCAGGCTATTTAGAGTCAAATTTCTCTAGAGTTCTTTTTTTGAGGGGAAAGGCAGATTGTCAAGTCTCGGAATAGGAATTGTCTTGTCTGGAGGCCATGGTTTTACAGCCGCGGATATGCATAAAGATACTGGATTGCTGACTTCGGTCACGTGATCAAACGAGTCCCATAGATTATGGACGGGTCTGCTTTTGTATATATGTTCAGCATTCTGTAAAAACTCAGTTGAATTCTAGTTTTCACACTTGCTTCTATATATAAGTTGTTTTCTAGGGGAGAGTTCTGCGAAAAAAAAACAAACAAAAAAACCAAAAACGAAGTATGCTTTTCGACTGTAGAAAAGTTCCCCAATCGGCATGCGCACACCACACGTGATGTCACGTGGCTGCGGCCTGGTTCCAAGTACTTGACGTTTGTCAAATGAGAAGAGGAGATAGGAGGAGACAAAAGACAGTGATCTACCCAATATCTTGCTGTTTTTTGTGTCAGCCTGGGGAAGAAAGAGAGAGAGCAGGAGTTGAAAATTCCAAAATCAGGTAAATGTACCCGAATAACTTATCTCGCTTCACTTCGTTATCTGCCTTCAGCGAAGAAAAAACATAAATTTTATGTCAAGAACAGGTATTCAGCGCAGTCTAACATAACTTCTGTTTCTGTGAGGTAGAAGAAGACAAACCTGACATTTCATGGATAAGGCGCATGGAAATAGATATCTTGATCTCTGTTTCATACATCGAAAAAAATATATATATACATGTTACACACAGAAGTAATATGTCATCGATATCACGCAATACACATATTCACAGACACACACATGAACACGTGTTTACTTCTTCACTCCCTGGCTTGCTCGGTCCCTCTCAGATGATCTACCCGATTAAGAGCTTGCTCACTGCCCACCCTTTCTTGCGAAGTCACAACACATTAATCTGAGGTTTTTTTTGTGACTACTTTTTTCTGGCTGTGCTCCATAGCATAAACTGAACTTCTGCTCCCTCCTCACCTCCCTTTGAACACAGGAGAAAAACATAATTTACACTCATGCCATCTGTACAGCATCCTTTGATTTTGTTACCACAGAACTCCTTTGCATCTGCTTCCTCTAATAATTATACCGACCACTCCTTTAACCATATAGTCAAGTGCGTTAAAAGAAATGACAAACTTTTTTTGTAGTTCAAATGTTCAGATGCTTTGCAGCTCATCTTTGACACACCTTCTCTAAACCTGGCACAGAGATAATAAACGAGCGAGGAGTGGCAGGGAAGGCTTCTTGACAGAAGCAAAGTATTTCAGCAAAAGCTTCCAGTAGTAGGAGGCCGTACCCCAGAGAAAAGTCATCAAAAAGACAGTAAAATGTAAAAGAATATTGTGCTTTTTTTAAAGTGAGACAGACTTCTGCATCGTTAAACTTCTGTTAATGATTTCCTTTAAGAAATTCATCTTTGTGCTGGTAAGGACCTTGTTTGGTTACTGCTACAGACTTTCTCTGTCTAGATGGTATTTTTCTCTATGTTTGATAACATTAATAATTAATAGATGAGTATAAAGAAATAAAAATACCAGTGGACCATATACTACCTCTGTTGTAGCCGGAAGGTGTTCTTGAAGAAGGGTGTTCTACAAGCAGGAGTTCTTCATTAGCGACTTGTTCCAAAACTACCCAAAGGAATCCATGTTGCCGTTTTTTATGGTGCTCGGAAGAGTATGGAACAGCAATGTACAGGATGGTCTAGACAGAATCGCAGCTTCGGCAGACAACTGGTGTGTGTAACCAATTTTTCACTAACAAACCACAAGCTCACAAACTAATAATGGGAGACGCTCCACTAAAATTTGAAGACAAAAGACTGAAGTGTGGAAGCAAATATTGCCAGCGCTGAAAGCAACACCAGAAGAAAACATTATAAGAAAGCTGGCTGGTACACAATGTGGAAAGGAGATTTGAGAAAATCACACCTCGATGAAGTCCATGGATGATAGCAGTCAAGACACACCAACATAACCTGGAGAAAGTCCAGAACCAAACACTGAGAATAATCTCTAGAGCCACCAATATCAAAGATGAAGCAGAAGTAGAGAACCAGATACCCTCCAGCAATCCTCCTTCCTGGATAGAGACATAGATATCATAGTTTCCCATTTCATAGCCAAGGGTAAGAATAGAAAACCCTGACTCTTGCCATGATGGAAGAAAAGTTCCCTCAAGAATCATAGATACGGGCTCACACAGGTGGGTTAGTGAGGGACGCCACCCGAAATAGAGTAGGTGTGGTCAGGTCAGGTCAGGTCAGTCCCATGCCCGGTCCGGGCGTAGGGGGGACCGTCCGGCAGCAGCAACAGACAGAATTTTCCACCCGGTCCTGTCTTGAGCAGATGAGAGCAGGTCTGGCATCTCGCGTTCGGTCCATTCTTTAATGTTGGTGACCCAGCTTTTCCTCGGACGACCACGACGACGGCTCCCTTCGAGGGTTCCTTGTAGGATCGTCTTGGACAGGGTGTTGTGGCGGGTGACGTGACCGAACCAGGCGAGCTTGCGCCGCTTCACTGTTGCCAGAAGGGGCTCATG
>SRHC01002618.1:3414-14447 GCA_004794325.1 Pomacea maculata | reverse complement strand
TTAAGAAATTCATTTTGTGCTGGTAAGGACCTTTTGTTACTGCTACAGACTTTCTCTGTCTAGATGGTATTTTTCTCTATGTTTGATAACATTAATAATTAATAGATGAGTATAAAGAAATAAAAATACCAGTGGACCATATACTACCTCCGTTGTAGCCGGAAGGTGTTCTTGAAGAAGGGTGTTCTACAAGCAGGAGTTCTTCATTAGCGACTTGTTCCAAAACTACCCAAAGGAATCCATGCTGCCTTTTTTTCTGGTGCTCGGAAGAGTATGGAACAACAGCAATGTACAGGATGTTCTAGACAAAATCGCAGCTTCGGCAGACAACTGGTGTGTGTAACCAATTTTTCACTAACAAACCACAAGCTCACAAACTAATAATGGGAGACGCTCCACTAAAATTTGAAGACAAAAGACTGAAGTGTGGAAGCAAATATTGCCAGCGCTGAAAGCAACACCAGAAGAAAACATTATAAGAAAGCTGGCTGGTACACAATGTGGAAAAAAGATTTGGGAAAATCACACCTCGATGAAGTCCATGGATGTTAGCAGTCAAGACACACCAACATAACCTGGAGAAAGTCCAGAACCAAGCACTGAGAATAATCTCTAGACCCACCAATATCAAAGATGAAGCAGAAGTAGAGAACCAGATATCCTCCAGCAATCCTCCTTCCTGGATAGAGACATAGATACAATAGTTTCCCATTTCATAGCCAAGGGTGAGAACAGAAAGCCCTGACACTTGCCATGATGGAAGAAAAGTTTCCTCAAGAATCATGGATACTGGCTCACACAGGTGGGTTAATGAGGGACGCCACCCGAAATAGAGGAGCTGTGGTAGACACCCAGTTACCCGAGGGACATAGGCAGACTGTAGACATGTCAACAGGCTCCCCCTCCCTTACAGAAAGAGAAAGAACGAATAAAGAAAGTCATCAACAGGAAGAAAACAGGGCAACGGACAGTGAAAAGACGGGAAAAGAAGAAAACAAAAACTTTTCAGTGTCCTGACTGACGACTCGCATAACAAGCTAATCTAAATCCTCTTTGCTTGAAAGCTGTCGTACATTTCATCGTCTGCGGTCCATGCTTTCTGTAGTGATTCGAATTTTCCGCCGCTGCGAGATAAAAGTGGCCCACACCCACCCATCGCCACTTGGCCACATGCTATTAAAAATCAGCAATGGGAATAAATAAGCTTAACGATGGCCGAGAAGGAGCGGAGGACAACTTTCGGGCTGTCAATCCACCTCTTACCTGCCGAGTCACGCTCGGCCAATAAAACGAGGCTTGTGCTCCTACCTGAGCAGAACAGACCCCCGCCAAGGGGACCACAAAGATGGCAGACGAACCCCCGGAGTAGGGCCCGCAAGCAGGTAAACACCGGCGTTAGGGGGTCATAGAGACTTGCGCACTGACCCCAATCAAAGGTCCTTTTCTCTTTGTGCGGGTGGCGACGCCGGCATAGCAGGTACCTGCCCACCTGTCTGCTACCCGTAAGAATGGAAGGCATTAGAGGCAGTTTCAAAGTCACTGACCAAAGTTATTTCACCTTCCTGTGACGGGAGGTGGCGCTTTGAGTGGTAGATAAGTCTGTTGTCTACATTCACAGACGTGCGTGTGAGATGGTCTATGCATAGTTAATCAGACAGGTGAGCCGAGGCGAGGTTTTCTTGAATAAGCTGCATTCTCAGTGTAATTATTTATTTTTTATATAAAAAAGAAGAAACTACTTGCAATGAAAATATTCAATGCCAAGAGTTGTACGATTCTTATGTGTTCTCTTTCTCTTTTCGTGAAATTGTAGCCTTCAAAAAGTGTCCAATCATATCACTGATTCTTTAAATAACATTTGATATGGATTATGCAGGTTATCATAAATTTGCTTGCTGACTAACGCCATCATAGAGATGACTTTGCCAATGAGGTCATGGTTCACTTCCGTTTGCGACCACCATGACCCAAAAATAAAAAAATTACAACGCTTCTTCTTCTTCTTCTTTCCCATCATTCTCCATTATCCAATAGTCTCCCTTTCTCACTCATAGACTTCAAAAGAAACCAACCAACCAAACAACAACAAAAAACAATGTGAAAAAGGAAAGACCATTGCAAAAATTGTAACTCTTTCTCCCACCGTTCTTCCCCCTTCCTTCATCCACCCGACTCACAAAAGATCAGCAGGTAAAGGGTCTCCCTTGTCTACACCGAGGTTTTTGTTTGATTCCCCTGTAGGTGGAACTGTGTACCTCCGCGAACCTTGGCAATCTCAGACTTTATAGGTCTGCTGTATCTCGACCTGTTGCGCCAATCAGCCAGCAGAAGACGTTTTGGACAAGATCCAAGAGAAGACTATCGCCAAAACAATAAGCAGAGGTGGGCTTGCTGGCAGTGATACGGCAACAACAGTAAGACAATAAGTCTGTGACTGGCTCGCAAGACGGATTTCCCCGGCATCGTGTGCTTGATTCGTTGTCTTTGCTGAAGGGAAAGTGAGAGACGAAAAAAAAAAATCCAAAAAGGAAAGTGCTCATTATGGAGTCTGTTAAATTTTTTTTTGTCTGTGTGTGTAAGTGTAGGTGCATGTAGGTGTATCATCATCATCATCATGAATGTCACAGCACGTGCTTTCATTTTGAATAAGTAGTAATAATAATACGGAATTAATAGAGCGCATTTTCCCATCATCAGCCATCATTTTTTTCTTTCTCAGTCAAAGAATTTAGTAATTCAAATCGAGATGTCATTATTTTTTTCTCTGACACCTTCAGTCCAACTGGTCCAGCGATGGAGAAGTCCTGGTCATCAGAAAAGTGATGTTTATCAATTTTCTCTGACGCACAACGCGTATGTTTTCTATTTTTTCCCCTCATCGGCATTTCTGGATGGCATTTTGTTCTCTCGGAGGAACATTCTCCCGTCACACAGCTTCCACCCTGACACGAAGCAGCAAACATGGCGAGGCTTAGAGAAGTGGCACTGTGGTAGGTCAGGAGGCTATGAATAAATCTCCTTAACCCTTCCTGTGCTAATTAGAGGCGACGACACGGCAGCCAGCGGCTGCCACCGGGTATAGAAATCCGGGTGGCTGAAAACTCGACAGTCTCGGCATGCCACTGTCTGACGTCGACGGCTGGTCATACCCACAATGCCGAGATTAATCTGAACGCTCACCTCACAATACGGGGGAAACATGATTGGGGCAGAGAATTCTTGGCCTGGGAATCCTCCGTGGTGCAGGGAGTGAAAACGCCCCCCAGACACAGGTGACAGATTTCCGTCTGACTTCACAGTCTGTTATGACAGGCACCTGACTCTTTCCGTCTTTCTCTCTGTCCCCTCTTCTCTCACCCTGAAAGAAATGTTTGCAGACGATATCTTCGTTTCATGGTAATGCAGTGATGCACTCATCTATACCTGAATCTTAAAAAAAATAAATCGGCAACGATTGCTTCCATACTTATATTTGCGCCCTGAGCCCTTAAGCTTGTGGACCGCCGTTTATTTCGTTGTTTGGTCTGACAGTTGCTCTTTTTTTATTTACCCTCCACACTGGATGTGCGCACGAGCCTGTCCAGGTAAGACCCTCCCGTTATTAATGTGTTTTGGTACAAACGTAACAAATACCCGAAAAAAGAAGAGTGGGTGGCGGTCATAGGGTAAATGGTCTGCAGACAAACCAACAGACAAGTGACACATTTCCAGATGTCCTAGTAAGAGGAAATGTCCCTCATCGTCGTTAGGAAATGACAGAGGTCACGTGATTATGTCATTTTTCTTGGATTTATTAATTCGATGTTGAATTTTTAAAAAAAATCACGAACTATTTTGACTATTTAACTATGGAGAAATTCTGAGGAGAGATGAGCGACAGGATTCAGACAGTATGGTGAGCAGCTGCTCATGGCTGAGTGAAGTGTGACGTAGTTTATGTGTTGAGTGAGCGGCATCCAGGCGTGACGTATTGCACGTGGCGTGTTGAAGGAGCACGGCAAGGTGTGACGTGCTGTAGCTGCTGCGTGAGCACGCCATTAGGTTGATGAGTTGCACGTGCGGACTGAGCGAAGCCTGACGGAGGCTGATGCGCAGCTGTCGTCGCGAGTCCTGACATAATAAGGATTATAAAACGTAGCACGTGCACGCGCGCGCGTGTGTGTGCGTGTGTGTGTGTGTGTGTGCGTGTGTGTGTGTGCGTGTTCGTGTGTGTGTGTTTCCGCGTGTGGGGTCCGTGCGACAGGAGGCAGAGCTCAACGCTGTGGATGCTTCTAGCGGAGGGTGTGTGACTGCCGGGTGGCGAAGGATGCTTGTGGGCCACCCGGAAGACGGTAAATGGGGTAGGGGAAGGAGAGAAGGGAGGAGAAGCGTGGACGTGGAGGTGAGCACTTGCTGAGCTGACTGTACGGGGTAGGTGGGGGTCGCTTGTCACAGGTGCGCACGCACGTGGCTGTCATAGCGGAACCTTGTTGGCTTTGTATGATCGACTTCCATGTTTGTGTAAAAATGTTTGCTCATTCTTCGGCTGTGTCCCGGGTACTTTGAGCCGCTACATTTCTTTTCCACCCCGGTCTTCCTTCCTCGTGTATGTGTGTGCGTGCTCACGTACGTGTGTTTGTGTGTGCTATCTTTAAATTCTCTGTGTTCGCGTTACATTGCACAAGACACTGACCGTTGAATAATCGCCTTTGAACATTAACCATTTCTTTATTGTACTTCTTTATTATTGACCTCCTTCGCTTTCTTCTATATTTAAACAGACACTAATCGGCTCGGAGAGTAAGAAAAAGAGAAAGGTTTGGTGGAAGACAGTCTAATGTCGCTGTCAGCACTTGATATGTCATTGGTCTTGCTGATAGTAGTCTGAATACCTTCTGTTATCTACAGTCTGGGTCAATTTGTATCCATCTCACCTGCCCTCTGTTATAATCAACCATTCAAGTTTCTCTTAGAGGAAAAACGCTCTATTCGCCTAACGGTATTATTGTTTTCATCTGTGATAACATCTTGAAACCAAGACACAGGGGGGTTAATGCTTCTGTGAGGAAATGCCTCCGATCCGACCAGTGTAAGTGGGTTGATGTTCCTCACAAGCAGTTAGAACATTCAGTGAAGTGGCCATCATGACCCCCCAACACTCAACGGTTGAAATATGGCCGTGTCTGATGGCGAGATAACTCCCATTTATTCACGATGGAGATGAAAAAGCTGGGAGCAGGTTCCCCCTCGATCCTTTGACTCACGTCCGACTGATGTAGTTGCTGGCAAAAGCAATTTTCCGACAACCAGCTGGAAACTTTCACCGGGGTGGACTGCACTATGATGTTGATATGGTATTCGTAGACGTGTCCAGAAACAACCTGTCTCCAGGTGGTCCTCCTGTACTGGGCATCACTTTTACAAACAAAAATAAAAATAAATAAAATAATAATAAAAAAGGATGCTGATGCTGTATGAAGTCAGCATCAGGGGCGCGTTCCGAGGGCAAGTGAAAAAGCAAAAGTCTTCTCTGTGTTTCTCTCCCTTCCTGATTTCTCCATGCTCTCCTCGGTCCTGTCCATTGTGACTCTCCATGCATTCGACCCCACATAACTTCAAGGTCAGTCCTAGATGAATGATGTCACAGTGACCCTACGGTGACCTCCGCCGTTTAGCTGACATTTGAAGCCAATGAGCTCAGACGACAGATGGTCACTCACGGATTTCCTTCTCTGGAAGCAAACTTCGAGCGTTGTTCATGAAAGTCTAAATCTTGATGAACGTTGTATTTGTTGCTTCGACAACTGCAACTGAGAGAGAAGAGGGAGGGGAAATGATTAAAGGGCGGAGGGGAGCAGAAATCCAAAGAACAACTAACTGTTCGATTCCCAGTTACAGGCTAATTTAAGTTCATATGGAACATGGAACAGCTGGAACATCATCAGCTCTAATCATGTAGACTGGACAATTGTCAGACGAGGGTTTATTGGAGGAGGATATCTAGCAAGGACATCGATGTTGTCATCATTCGTGGACTGATCGTCCTGTGCAGGACCTGCTCACCATCATCAAAGACACGCATGAGCAGCGGACCTTGTCCTGTCCATGTCTTCCTTCCAACGACCTGCACCAGGACAAACGATCACACGTGTACACAGACGAAAAACAAATTGACCTCGCGGGTCACGGTGACAAAAGCGAGACTCTCACTTTGCAGCAGGTCGGGTGGGAGAGGAGGGAGGAGATTTCGACGGGTGCTTGAGCCGACCTCCTAGGAGGTGATTAGCGCAGTGGGATCAGGGTCGCAACATGGCCTGTAAATCACAGTTGCATCCCGGGGAGGGCGGGACGAACTGCAGCCACATCCCCATCCCCATCCCCTGCAACAGCTGCAGTGTGTGCGCGTGTTCCCCTCTTCTGGGCCCGTGTCAGACACGATTGCACGATAACCTGACACGAAACTGTTTGTACACTCCTGCTAATCAGCTTTTGCGTCAACAAAAGGATTTCCTCAGATATTTCTTCCTCGTATTCTAACTCAGCGGAGCGCCCGGTATTCTGGGGTCGAAAATTGCCTGCATTAGTCAAGTTAACTAAATCGGAAAGAAAGAAAGGAGACTTGAGCACTTTAATAAAACACGTACAACTAAAAACAAGAAAAAAATCGCATTAAAAAAGAGAAAAAAAATATTGTTGTGCACCCCGTCCTACACAGCCAATCCCAGAAGTGTTAGAAGAACTTCTGTAATAATTCCCTGTTCCAATCCCAAGGAAGCCCAAGTCCATTGGCATTACACAAAATATTTGGACAAGACCCTCCGTAATGAAAGCAGGTCTTAGGAAGACTTAGAAAAAATATTGTTCTTCGTGGTGTGCGTTGAACATTGTATTCTTGTAAATACTTTCATTGATCTCTGAGTGCTAGGTAAAAGGTCAGCCAAAAAATATATGGACCTCACAACCTCAGAAGAGTGAGCTGTAAGTGGTTCACCTTGTCTAGGGTGTGAATATATGGTGTGACGAGTGGAGTGTTGTGGATCTACCCCGCCACCCGAAACATAACTGGAGAGTTGGGTCGACAGGGGGTGAGAAGTGTTCACAGTCCAAGCCTCGAATCAGCGATCGTCTGCTACATATGTACTAACCACTAGACTACAACACCCTGTATCAGTAAATGAGCCACACTGTAATATCTACTTAAAAAAAAAAAAACTCCTAAAATGAAACTAATCGACTTCTCGTGTGCAAGAGGTCACATGCCTTGCCCTGTAAGTAAATCTTTAAGTCGGGATGTCCGCCCCGTTCCTGTTGATCGCTGCGCGGGAAATCCGTTTGACCCCCGCCGACGTGTCATCGCTCTTCTCCGATGGAAATACTCCGTGGGGTCTGGGGGGAGGTGATGAAGCGACCCCAGCCACGGGACATTTCAGTTCTAAACCTCAGAAGGTGCGCCTGCTGCCACTCGCCTCTCTTTCTTGTGTTTCGTTATCCGAGTCCTGGGCGGCTCTTGTTCTGGGGACATCCTCACCTTCTGGACTCGAGTTTCGGTCGTCACCAACAGACAGAAATGGATTTTTATTTCCACGGCGAGTGCGCTACCATTCGTGTCATCACCGAGTGTTGAAGTGTCTCGTGGTTTAAAGTTGACCTCGTCTGCGAACTGTTAGCATCCGGAGATTACCGTTATTGATAACAGTGGAATAAAGTGAGGATAGGTTGAGGAGTGGCAAGTAGAAACCAGTCCCAACACTACCCCACTAGCTACCGTTACTAGCTTAAATTCTTTTTTTTTTAATCTCTTATGAAATACATCCAGGGGAGAGAAGAATAAAAAGAAGGAAAACACGAGAGACGCAGCCTGTATTATTCCTCCATGAAGGAATTCGGTTATATATATACACAACTGTCAGACAAGCAAGGACCGCTGGTATTGTATCTTTATTTATTTCTAAGTTTCGGCAATGCTGGTCAAAAGCCAAATAAAATAAAGAAATAAATAAAGATACGATACCAGCGGTCCTTACTTGTCTGACAAATGTCTGATCACTCCAACACCATGTCCGTGAAAATCACAAAGTGTTCTCGTTTGTCACACATTGTACGAAATCATTTTCTAATCAGTGTGCGATGGTGTCATTGTCTTCATGAAAGATCACTAACTTTCCAACTATTTCTATCCATCCGAAAAGTCAGTTTTCGGTTTCATGGCCCTGTAGCGATTTCGCAGACGTCTAACACCATTCACTGCCTCTTTTTTTTTTTTCTTTCCTTCTTTATGGCAGTCGACGAGGCTCGAGTGGCACTGCTAAGCCCACATGTTCGCCACTGACTTAAGGTCTCCCCCCACTTACACCTCGGGGTAGAGCTGTAGCACCCCACACGTCGCAGCCTGTGAAAGCCAAGCAGGTATGGCATACCTGGGCGGCGAGTGGGCGTCACTTTTATGGCCTCGCAATCGAAGCCTGTCTACCCTGTACCCGGGCCCCAATTTTCCGCTCATGAGAAGAGCATGCCAACGCTGCTGAAACACACCTCGGGTATGACAGGGCAACTGGTAGCTGCGGCTTACATCCACAAAGCCTCGCTAGCTGGGTAGGGCACCGAGATGGGTGCGACATTACGGGTATGCATGCATGGTAAGCACGGTTAGCACCTGGGTAAGACAAAAACCGATGATAAGCATAGCAATATACACTGGGTCAAAGGTTAGCCAGCCTCTAGCCGGAACTTTACGAGGCCTGCATCACACCATAGACGTGTATAGGTGGACTGCTGTCTGTCTGCCAAGACCAACGCTTAGCCTCTTGCGATATTTTCTCACCTCCGAAAAAAAACCCAACCAACCAACCAACCAACCAAACAAACAAACAAACAAACAAACAAACAAACAAACAAACAAACAAACAAACAAACAACCAAACAAACAAACAAACAAACAAACAACCAACCAAACAAACAAACAAACAAACAAACAAACAACGAAATGGTAGGAAAAACTATTTATTACCACAACTATTGTCGCTTTGTCACTCTCTACCTACCCGAATGTCTACTGATCTTTATGGCTGTCTCTCAATGTCTGTCTTTATACGGGTGGGAGGGTAGCGTGGGCGTGTGTCTATGTGTGCGAGCGCATGATCAAAGACAGGTAATCCCCAAAACTTGCTTCTCTTAGGGCGTAACTGTATGTTATAGATATTTACGGCTATCTCTTAATGCCACCAGCCTGAGCCTTGGGGTCGGTGGAAATAATTTTAACAAGCTTGACACGGATGTTAAGAACTAAAGCCTGACAGTTCCTAATATTTTGCTGTGAGACGTGATAAAAGCAGTCTCGCAGGAGGTGCGACAGACTTCAAGTGGATTTACAGAATGAAATTCCAGGCTCATGCTGTTCCAATGGAATTAAGTGTATTAAGATAAGATTTATATGGGAAAAGCAAGGAATTTTAAGTCTTGAAAATGACTGATATTATTGAAACGCTTCAGAATAAACATATAATCTCATCTGCAATGGGTAGAAGGCAATTGTGTTATTTTATTTATGTTTTTACAGTGAGCTCAGCTCATCTTTTTCACTTTCCTTTTGCTGAGTTCTCTGTCTTCTGTGTACGACAGTCGTACGCGGCGCCAGAACCAGAAAAATGATTTTCAAACCAATTTTGGTTTCTTTTCAACATTTTTGTGGTCTTCATCCTCTGGTTGGGCCTTCATTTACGGCCCTCGTATAATGTTCACACCTGAAACTTGTTAAGATCAGTAGTCATGCTCTGTATCTTCCTACCTTCGTCTTCTTGCGCAACAACTCAGAAGAAGATACTTTCAGGTTTAGTAGACCTGTCTCCTGCTCAGACACAATCTTCAAGCGGACCTAGGGGGGAATAACTCGCTCCCACGCCGACTGGCAGGGTAAACAACTCAACCGTAGGTCTGCTCATTAATTCGCTCATTAACACGGCGGAGAGACACGAAAGTTAAACGTATCAATGACAAACGAGGCGAGGGTGACACCAGGGTCAGTGACCCGCGAACCTCCTGGAGTTGGTAGCGGCGGCTACGGACGACTGACCCTCATCTGTCACCCTACCCCGCGACACGGTGCCTGCTTGGCAATTAATGTAACCGTTTCCTCCCACCCCCACCAGCGATCAAGTGGAGTGCTAACCTCTTTCTTCTCCTCCCTCCCTTCTTCTTCTTCTTTTTTTTTTCTTTCTCTCTCTCTGTTGTAGTGCAGTGCGGTGGGAGAGACTCGGCCTCTCGCCATTTGAGCTATCGCTCAGTGCCTAAGATCACGTGACCCCTTGACGTAGGCGAACATAGTTTGGCGCGAGCATGGTGCAGTTTCATCCACGTCGAGATTGCGAGCAGGCCCCGTATGCATGTAGCCCGGAGAAGGGGTCTAATCGGTAATAACGCTCATCCGGGTGGATAGGAGCGAAAAATTCGTATGCACGAGAGCCCGGAGAAGCTCTCCGGTCTGGCTTCTCGCGTATAAAGTTATCGGCGGCCCCGGGGCTGTATAACTGGCTATTCGGGAGGAAAAATGGCGGCCTTCACTGTGTTTACTAGCAACAACGTCGATTGTCGAGACGAAATCGGGTGTTTGGTGACAGATCGCACCCGTTTGAAGTGTTGGATGAATTAAAAACTGTATTGCAAACTTCATTTTAGCCAAGAGAACATTCTAGCGATGAGCTGTAGTGGCATAAGAGATCGCTGTCACCAGTCGGCAAGGCACACTGACGTGTTCACTACAAGTGCTCATCACTTTACGATATTTTGCCACAAATATCAAACTTTCAAGAAGTGTGTGGAGAATTCACTGATGTAGACAAATCGACTGTTATTCGTACTGTGGCGAGAATCACCAATGGTTTGCATCGGCGAGCCCCTAAAGGAATTTCATTACCGGATCAAGGTTGTGCGGAAAAGACAAAGACATGCAGACACATCGGGCCTGTGAATGTCCTTAATACTTGGATTTATCGACAGCAACTTGATTTCAGACTCCAATGAAAAATAAAGTAAACTTATCCATAATATTAATACTTGAA
>SRHC01002617.1:306287-325244 GCA_004794325.1 Pomacea maculata | reverse complement strand
TTCAAAACTTTCTGCAATAAGTGGATCTTTGTTGCATTTTAAATTTTTTGCTGTTAAATGTTACATTGTTATGTTGTTTTTATTACCTTATTATATTATTTTTATAAAGCGCCATGAGTCATAAGGGAACGGCACTCTGTGACTTTTAGTGTCGGTCTGGTTTTAAGGAAGTAAAACCTCTTTTCCTCGCTTTAGCTGTTTTAAAGGAGTTATTTCCCTTGCTATTTGAGCCCTCGAGCCTCTCATCCCCCTATCACCACTCTTATTGTTAGATGTTTATCCACTCTCTTCTTTTTATCATGTTTATGTTCATTTGTAAATGATGCACAGGTGAGACAGACTTGACAGCAGTTGCTTTTATCTTAGTTTTAGCAGCAGTAACATTATGCTAAGCTGTCATGTATGAGTCCAAATGTCAAATTAGCTATCCACCCTTCTTAGAAAGCTGTGTTGTTTTCGCAATTGAATATTCACACCTGTGAGGCGTCTTCCTATGACAGATGGAGTATGTCTGATGTAAGGCATGGCATCCACATTCTTTTGAGAAAACCACTGAATTCATACAAATAAACCATTAGTTTTCACATAATATCACAGTCATTAGAAGTCTGTAACACAAAATTAGAAGATCCCATTTTCAAATTTTTATGTCTTATATATACATTATAGCAGCAAGCATTTGAATTTTAAAAAGGGTTTTTTTATAAATCCGTAGTCAACATCAAATCAAAAGAGAGTTTAAGATAACAAATGTTATTTAGCTGTAGATTAGGTAAGGTACTTTGCCAGTCTTATAAGAGCTAAAAATACTTGAAAACATCCCCAGTCCATCTAACAGAATTCTAGCTGAAAGCTAAATAGTAAATTTGTAGGAGTCATCTTTCTGACACAAATATAGTTTTTATTTATTTTAATTGACATGAGCTGAGAGTAAGATTTAAAGGTCTTTTGCAGGAACTGCCTAGCTGGGAAAAACTTTCCAAGTCTCAACAGGCATCATTTTCTTATTAAGACTTTAAACCAAGGCAGAATAATTCTTGTCACCCAAGAGATTTAGACTATTGGTCCATGATTCAGTTCTGACCTCCAGTATACTTAATTTCCCTTCCAGATATGGCATTTGTTTATAGGGCTGGATCAATGTCCTACTTCAGGTTTGGATGCAGACTCAATGCTGACAAACATTCAGTCACCACCCAATCATCAAGACTCACATTTTAAATTGATTCACACATCAGTGTCTTATCAGTTCGTTTAAAAATATCGTCAGGTAGCGATAGTTTGAAAATATATTTGTGAGTTGATCTTACAAGTTGTTGGCTTTCAGTAACTCGCTGTTCTTAAAACAGGGAAATACATTTCACTCCTTTTTTCACTAAAAATTATTATTATTAAAAATCACCAAATAATACAATTTTGAACAGCACTAGCGCTTTTTCCATATTTATACAACAAAGATACTAGACTTTCTATTGTAAGCAACACCTAAAACACCTTTCACTTGTGATAATGCTTCTTTAGTTCAACCTGACACCTGACAAATGAGACAGCTGTAATTCAGTAAAATAAGCACACAGGTGTTTGCTTAGCTGCTATGAGAAAAGGCGAGTTGTTGACATAAATGCACTGAAACTCTCTAAATGAGCGCTTCCACCTACGCTGTGCCCTACACCATGTTTTCTTCCACCCTGAGCTGGCATGTTCCTGTCTGCTTCACTTAAAACGTAAAAGATTAATAGCAAGCATGTGCCGCACAGAAAACGTGACACAATGTGTGGCTAAGTTGGCCAAAGTCTGACAGTAATGGCTTTGCAAAATGGTTTTCCTTTTATATGTATATGTGCTTAAAAATAGAACAATTGGAGAACGTTGAAATGGTAGTCTCATTTCGTTGTGGTCATGTACTTAAAAAACTTTTATCATCTACTTATAATATAAACTGCTTTTCTATGTTCCACGGTCAGTGTGATTATCAGAGTGTGTGTGTGTGCGCGCGCGCGCTTGCATTTGATTTTACTTCTTGTGCATTTCAGCCATAAATAAGAAGCGAATGGCGGAAGATAAAAAGCTAAACCATTCTCTGGAACGGTTTACACACATGCAGCAAGAACATATTCACAAAAAGCATGAGGTAGGTGCTATGCTCCCTCCCGGTTCATTCATTCATTCCCTGATTTTTTTTTTTTTTCCTGTGAAGCATAACCAAGGAAAACGGGTTGTCACACCCGTCTGCTAGACAATGGTTCCCTTTTTGTTTTTTCTTAACTTCTTTTAGTTTGTTCATTTTTTTCTGACATCTTTTAGAAGTGTTCTCAGGTGGGGCAAGTACGAAAGTTACAGGTGGCAGCTTCTAGGCAATCCAACACAAGAGGAAAATGCATGTTTAGAGAGAAAGAGAGCGATGGGGGGTGGAGACAAAGTTTTCTCATTTTCATTCATCTGACTCATTGTGTGTGTTCATTATTCCTTGCGGTTACACAGACTCACTCCTTCCGTGTTACTCTTGTTACTTCGTCTCCGCTTCCCCAGCAAATTTATACTGTAGCTCCTTGTCGTGTGTTGTTTTGCTTGTATACATCGATATCCCAGATCCATCAACTAATAGGAAGTCCAGATTTAGCTTGATGAACAAATATAGAGCTTGCTTGCCATGCTGCTCATCAACAAACTTACTAGAAGACATCAGAAGTGGAGTGAAGCTCATGACTGGTGGCCACTGATGAACTTGCTGTCAAATGGTTTTTGCAGCGGACGCGGAAGCGCATAGAGCAGACAGCACTGAGTGGCAGGGAGGAGAAGCAGCAGGCTAGGAAAGTGTTGTTGAATGTGTAAGTCCTCGCTGGCTGTCGGTGGGTAAGGGTGTGGCAGACACGCCAACAAAAGGAACTTGAGCATCACCGTGAAGGCAACGTGCGATGGAGTGCTTACAAACATCCTAGACTAGCGGATCTGTTTTTCCTTGTGTAAAACAAAAATGTTCATTTGACCAAAGAGCACTTACTACAGAAAAAAACCCTTAAAAGATAGGGATAGAAAGTTCAACCCACACTTGCACTAGTAAAACGAGAAACAGCCAGCTGGCTTGATTGGTAGTTGTTGAAACGTAAAGCCTATATTGCCTTTTTTTTTTTCATCAAAGGGCACCTTAACCAACGATGCCTTGATGTTTAATTCTATATTGTTTGCTACCTGGTCATGCTATTGTCTATGGTTGTTTACTCCATTGCATTCTGCCTTCACATGATGCTGTGGCCTGTTGTCCTTTAAAGAAAAAATACGGCTAGTGTTTGAGGAGGTAAGAAAATCATTTCCTCCTTGGTCTTATTATTCAGCATGCATACTTGCACTTTCAGATTGGATCAGATCGAACACATCAGAACATTCTTACAGATCTACAGGAAAAGGCACAAAGCAGAAAAGTAGAAATAAAGAAGTGAGTGGTGATATTATGGCGATGTTGTCAATGCCAGCAAGTCCTGTGAGTGTAGACGTTGATGCATGAGCTGTAGTCACTTTGCTTTCAGAGCGCCGCGTGCAAGCTAAACACAAATATATGGGTGTGAGCTTATAGTGTCATAATTTTTCCTAGGTATTCCATCGGATGAAAATTAATTCTGCATATCACGCTAAATATGCAAGTATATGCTGGCACGGCCAGTTCCATTTTCTATAGAAAAAACCCCTGCTGGCATGCATAATTATGGCTTTCATTTCCCCCATAAAATGTTTAATTTCGTGCTAAAGTAATAGATGCGAGTATAAACTTCCCATAAACCGTGCTTTAATTCTGAGTTAAAGTTGCTATTTCAGCACAAATCTTGAAGTATCGGGAGAAAGTAAACTATAAATTATGGTAGACTAATGTGACATTAGGATTAGCACATACGTCATGTTACTTGTCCGCGCTGTAACGATCAAAGCTCCTCCACCTTTTGTGGTAAGTGTGTGCCTCGTGCTCGGCTCGGGCTTGAATGATTTACGCATCTGTTCAAACATAAGCTCGTCGTTTTAGAAACTATTTTCGAGATTTTCTTTGTTGTTGAACTGTTTATAGCCTCTATCTGACTGTTACCAGATCGTGTGTGAACATTAGCAGACTATTTATTATCGTAATACACATCTTTCCTACTTTTATCTTCATTATATCAGAGGTGACCTCTCGCGGCAGTACCAGCAGAAGCTGTCGGCCCTGGAGTTGAAAAGGTCGGAAGTCATGAGGCTTAGTCAGGACTTCGAGTCAAAACTACGTGCGAAAGAGGTGCTTTACTCTTGCTTTGCTGACTTTCTATGTTTAGTATATCCAAACTACAAAAAAATTTTGACTGCCACCAAAAGACTTCTAAAGCGACACGGCTATTTAATACAGATCGCTTTTTAACTGTGTAATAGTATTTTATATTGTTGAAAAAATACATTCTACTTATAATTGTAAATAATTCGTAGCTTTGAGAATAAATCTTTAACAAGATAATATTCTTTCTTGTTAAATCGCTTAAATAACAAGTTCTTGCTATGTCACCACCAGACTCTGCACACGCCAGGTCAGGTTGACTTTTTTCCCTTCATCTCTGTTATCAGGAGGAGCAGCACAAACTGAAGAAGGAACTGGCGGAGCTTGCCATCACTCTAAACATGGAGGCACAGAAGGGTCGTGTACAGCGTTTCGAGAATGAAAAGTAGGACTCACGACTACCCTTGCAGAACCTCTATTTGCAGGCGTTTTTTTAAAAAAAGAATTTCGGAAGCTCCACCCGTTAAACCCCTCTTCCCCTACCCATATCTTCTATGTTTCTTTCAGTGCCAAGTTATCTTACTCTTGCTTTCCTTACTGCTGACTCTGTTTTATGTGAAAATGTACAAAACAAACGGGGAAGTTGCATTAACTACAAACTTTGATGAGGAAACACTAACAGTCTCACTACTACTAAAACGATTTAAAATAGGAAAAAAATAAGCCATGACCAAGAGTTACGAATGTGAACAGATTTGCTTTTGATACTCCTGAATATTTGGTGCCATTTACCTGTGTAAAACTTACAAATATTCCCTTTATGTTCCAGGTCGCATAAAAAGGAATCGACCAGTAGGATTCAAGAAGACCTTGACAGCGAACGGAATTTAGAAAACAAGATGATGTGAGTGAAAGAAAGGTCACGCGCTCCACTGTCACGCCTCGTTGACCTTGTAGCTGACCACCCACCAACATTCAACACTCTGTCGCAGAGTTGTAGGAGGGCTCTACCCGTCCTTTTGTTTAACTAGGGTTTAGTCTCAACTGTCCTTTGATGTATTCAGGGAAGGCTAGCACTAACCGGAACTCTCCTTTCATCTTTAACTGCAGGGAAGAGCACCCGTGAGTGAGTTGTTGATCAATCGATTGAGTGGATTAGCGTCAGGAATAGTGTCCTAGGGGCCGCACTAAAGCAAAGAATCTCGGTTGAGACTATTCTAGAATGACTTCTTCACGGTGTCATACTGTATCATATTTTCTCCGTGCAATGAGGATAATATTATGCAGGGAACAGTGAAGCAGTTACAAGCGATGCAGGAGCCACTTTCTAAAGAAAAATTATTATTGTTGTTTAGCATCTTGCGATTACCCGACTTACACCCAGTTTGGCTCACTTTCGGCAGGAAAAGTGACGGGGACATCAAAGGAGCCGAAATGACCAAACGTCGGTTGAGTGCGGATTTGGCCTTAACAAAAGCTCACCTGGACATCAAGAAGCGAGACGGTAAGGACTGGACAGTCCCACACCCCTGCAACTCACCCACCCTCACTCCTCGTCCCTCCCTGAATCCATGACAAACATCACGAAGGCGCCTGTCCTTCCCCCCCACATAGCAATACCGTGCACACCAAAGCGAACCCTTGTATTATGAGCAGCTTGCCGTGACGTGGGTAACAAGGTGGACATCAAAGGTAAACCTCACGTTTAGTGACGTATCTCAGTGAGCATTGCCGGTTTGGAGCAGCTGGTGTCATGTCTGCGGCGGCCTTTTGCAAGTTGTTCGCTGTGGCTACTGCGAGATGGGCGGGGAGTGAGGTAGTGGGGGGCTGCCACAACTGTGTGCGGATCTCGTTCGTTTGTTTGTTCGGATGGCTGATGGGTTAAGTTGGTTTGATGTTTTTATTGTCTAGAGAAAGAAAACAGGGAGAGTGTCATGTACGCTGTTATGAATTTCAGAGCAGCGCCATCTGACGGACACCCAGATACGACTGGAGGACAACACGACCACGCAGCGTCAACTCAATGAAGCTGCTCGCTCAGCCGAGATGGACCTGAAGGCCAAACAGATAGAACAAAAAGTAGAGGTGAGAGGTGCTCTTCAACCTCCTTACAACCCACTGCCTAAACTCCTATGAACAGCGATACCTAACAAATCCCCTCGTACTTCCGCTATCCAACGAGCGTTTGTTTCTGACCACCACACCCTTATCTGATAGGCTGCCTATCCCCTCCCTCAACCCTCACCTTTATTTAACAGAATCCGTAAACAAAGATGCAGGAAATTCGGTTGGAGTTTTTCTGTCGTTGTTGTTGTTGTTGAGTTCTTTGTAAACAATTAGTCGACATCGACCAGCAGCGGGAGAGGTGAGTGATTGATGAAAGCACTACGCAAGACACTAACGAGTGGAAAGCCCAAAGATAGAAGAGATAGTGTCAACTACAAATCGTGATGTCTAAAGTTCTAGTCCTACAGGCGACAACGTGGTTCACGGAGGCGCCGCCTAGCGGTGGCACTCGCGATAATGAAGTCTTTAAAATCTTGTCTGAGCACTTGCAACAAGCGCGGGACACCGGCGTCGAAGAAGTAGCGGCCATACACCATCTGCAATCAGTGGGCGAACACTTTGTCAAAATAATGCAGTCAGACGGTCAGGTGAGTCAGGCGCTAGGCATCGCATGCTTACATCACACGCCAGCTATAAAGAGAGGCCACTCGCTAACCGTCACCTGCCACATGCAGGTAAAGTAAAGGCATTTTTTCGGGTTTTATTTACGATTTTACCCGTTAGCTTTTTTTCTTTATTTCATCTTCTTTTTTATTTTTTATTGATTTTCTTTATCCCTGGTGACGGGAAGGGCGTGTGGAGGTGGATGGTTCCAGCATTCCGCAGCGCTTCCAAGCCGTGACGTAGATGCCCGCGCTGATAAGAGCCTCAACTATGTCTCTCGTGAACTTTGCTCTTCCGGGTAGGTGCCAAAAGGTACGCAATGTACGTATTCGTTGGGGAGCTGTCTGCTTGCTAGGCTCCCTGGATCCAGCAGAGCAAGAGAAACAAGAAGGTCCAAAGATTGCTCGCCGGAAGATGTCCAACATTCGCAGACTCTTTAAAGATTGGTCTGGCGAAGCGTAGTCGGAAATATGTATTTAGCGCCATGTGTGTTCCTAGCTGCCCCTGCTCAAGGACTTGTATTCATACACCTTAACTCAAAACATTCACCACTGACAGTCGATCGTCCCTTCTAAGGTAGGTCAACCTAGGACTTCTGGTGGGACCAGTCTTTAAAAAACACAAAAGATACGTCGACATTTTATTTTCATGATAGGCAGAATAGCTTAATAATGGTCTCGTACCTATGTGTGAAATTACCTGCTTTACCAGAAACCAGAAACTATTTCAGCAGACTGTTCTTTGACTCGCTTTGAAGTGTAGGGTCGCTGCCACTACATTCACACAGTATTTGTTAGATCGTCAAGAAAAAAACAAATTGTTTGGGGTTAGTGAATGGTGAATGGACGTGTCGGTTTTCAAGTTAATCGACTCCGGGGTGGTGGGGGTATTCCTGGTCATCCTTCGGTGTTTTCATTTCATGAAAAGATGGCTTTTAAAAATGCAGGGAGACTTTTTTATAGCGATGCGCTTGCTGCAAGAAAAAACATGTTGCTGTATGGAAATGACAAATTAGGGGTGGCAGGAACTGCAGTATCGCGACACACCTGAGTCCACTGGATTTCGGCGGGTGACAAAACTGTGGGCGATGGCCGGGATCAAAAAGAGTCTCGTCTTTTGACGGTGGGCATCGCCACCCGGTTCTGGCGAGACCTGTGTTCTTTAATGGCGAGATCTCGTTGCCTGCCGTCTTTGTGCAGCCGCTGATTAGGTTTCACCCTCCGTTTCTCCGCGCTAAGAGGACCGGCACTGCGGAGACAGGCGACAGGTGGGCACCGTGCTGCCTGCAGCCACTTCAGTCGACGCCTTGTAGGTCTTCCAGGAGTGATAATGATGATTGATTGTCGCCACCCGATCCAGCCCACCGCTCACCTGATCTGCGGGTACTTTCTCACGGCTTCGCTTAAACATAATCACAGACGCAGATGACTGCAAAACGAAGTGGGGAAGAAAGATCAGAATAGATAAGCCTGCATTACGAGAGAAGAAGAGAGAGACTGACGGGTCCCCACTGTGTTATGGAACCTTGGCTGGATATAGACAATCGGTGCCGTAGCTCGGGTTGCTTTTGTTATATGAGATCGGATGCAATGTGAAAGTTCTATGTCTGTGCAGACTGTGAAGCGCCCAGGCCTGTGGGGTCAGAGAAATGTCCAAAGCTCTGCAGACAAAATGCCAAAAAATGTTCGGAGAGTCAGACGCGCACGCGCGCGTGTATACAGAAAGAGAGACTTCAAGCCCTGTCTAGCGATCGGTTAGGGACTGAGCCTGATTCAGTCAGTGCGAGTTTCGTTCTGAATTAACTGCTGATCAACACTAGCTGAGTTCATGTTCATCCGTAATCGGTTCTTAGTTCGCCAGAACAGTAGCTGCAGCTTCGAAAATGATTGCTCCAGAAAGGGCGCTTTGCCGAGCAATCTTATTTTATGTGACAACATGCAAGGTGCTCCAAAGACATCGCTGCGCCTTCTACAAATTAATAAACAAAGCTTCTGTTATATTCTTCATTTCTACTTCAATGCACGAAAGCCAAAGAGATGTTTTTCTCGTCTCGGCCAATCAGCTGCGAGATGATACATTTCATTTGAAACGCCCTATCTTTGTAAATTAAGAATCTTAACTGGAATCGATGACGATCGCTTGTCTTTCTAAACCTGGTTCAGACCAGGAAAGAACATCACATTAAGAAATGGCCACAGGTTGCTGATGAGCCTTTGTCCACGGAACCCGTTACTAAAATTCGATGTGTGTGTGCAGGCTCACAACCTCCAGCGCCTACACCGCCTGCACGCTAGCATGCGCACCAAGAAGGACAAGGAGGCCGCCCAGCAAGCCGTGTGGGAGGCCCGCTACAAGGTCCGGGCCGCCGAGACGGAGCGCAAAAAACACGAGGACTCTCTCGCCTTCTTCCAGGTAACAGTCACCTTAATCTTACCAATGATTTCAGGTAACAGTCACTTTCATCTTGTAAGAGATACTAGGTACCAGTCACCTTCGTCTACTGAAAGATTCCAGGTGACAGTCACCTTATAATAAACAGATTCCAGCAGTTTTTACTTCCACTTACGTTGCTAGAAAGTCCACCTTAGAAATTCGCAAAGCTAGCTGACTTCTTTCTTCCTTGATCTCTGCAAACCCCCAAATCTTTTAAACAAGAACGGCTTTCACAGCTTACCTTGCTTTGCAGCCATGATAAGAACATTTCAAAGTCACACGACTATCCTCGGCCATGCAGCTTATTTTGGTACGGGAAAACTAGATTGCTCACTATCCCCCTTTCCTCCCTTAATGTCAGTTTATTGTTATGTAATGATCTGATGAGTAGATAAAGCTTGCTTATTAATCAAACGTGGAGGATCTGAGAATGCCGGGACAGGCCTCGATGCTTCTTGAAGCTCTCCTTCACCGCCTGTCCTGGCTGCAGATGATATATCTCTCAGGAAAGTCACACATGAAAGAAGCCGTGACGATAGGTCTCTACAACAAACACCTGCGTGCTGGAGATGACATGATGATTTATCGTCATCACCTCCCATGGCCGGTGGCTTGGAGTAGGGGACACTGAAAAAGAAAAAGTTGTATGGCAGAATCTGTCGAGGAGGATGTATGTGCTACTTCGACCTGTAGACAGTAAACTTGATCTTCTGATGCGTGTGTGAGTCAGAGAGAGAGACATGAGAATGGCCTACTGCTTGCTTACCTGGGTAATTTACACCACAATTTCCAAGTTTGAACAGACATTAAACCTATTTAGCGAAAGCAGTTTTATTGACTGCTTCTAAACGCATGCACAACACAAATTTCAAACATTTCTAACTGCAATCGTTTTAAAAAAGATAAAAATATTGAAGCCAAATTTTCGCTTCCATCGGCCAATGATAAAGTAAAAATGGCGTCTTTTACGGCAACATTGCTTAAGAAAATCTTTTCATACTCAGCTGAAGTAGAACTATTGAATGCCTAGCGGAACAAAAAATAGTTGTTGGATGCGATTCCGGTGTAAACAGAGTGAGTAGGGTGGTATATGAACACAGCAGAGTGTAAGCAGCTCACCACGCGACTCCACAGGTCAACTCCACCGCTACCCAGACCCGGTTTTGAAAAAAAAAGTTTGTAAATGTCCTTTTTGAGAATTAAGTGTGACTGGTCCCAGACCGCATGTGTGTGTGTGTTTTGGTGTGTGTTGGTGTGTGTGTGTTTGTAAAGTCATAAATCGAAGCCTTTCATCAGAGTAGAAAAGACTGTCATTGTCTGACCTGAGTCGCAAAGTCTGAGGACCTCGGCGTTCATTGCGCGTTAGTGAATATTTAAGCTTAGGTATTTGCAGCTAAGTGTAATTAAACTCGGGGCGCAAAGCCGGCGACCAGTTCCTTTGAAGTGCCGTGGATGTGAGGCGTGCTTCACATTGCGCCAAGTCGCTTTCGATCATGCCAACAATTAACTCTTCATCTCCAGCCAACAGGCCTCTTGCCAGGAAGGGTGGGATGGGGCGGGGGCAGAACGTGACAAACTTGCCGTTAAAGAGAAATTTGTAATGTTTTCAGAACTATAAATTACATTTTTATTTTTAAGCCCGTGGCTTCAACAGGTGATATTTTTATTGAAGATATTAGCGAAGTTTCCGAGCGACGGTATTTCAAAAATGTCTTCCTTCTTTTTCCTTTTTTCCTTTTTTTTTTTTTTTTCTTATGTCTGCCATCACACAATTATTGCGCTCGGGCATTTTATACCCTGTCGAGTTTAGACCTGTTGGCGAGAGATTGGCAATATGTTTTTTTTTTAAAGATGGTTGTTTAAAGGAACCCTCTCTGCTTGTTGGTTTATATGGTCATTATATTATTTTTTAGGAAGGGGTTGCAAAAGAAGTGATGGTACATGCAGTGCATAAAGAGAACAGGCCTCAAACATTTTAATTGGGGAAATTCCATCTTCTGTTTGTTGTTCCACCCACTTTGAAACGGTCGCCGAGAACTCATACATGATTTATTCCAGATCAACGTCAAGGTATTTCAGAAGAATGTGGGGAGAAAGGGGAAGTTGTTAAAAAAGTTTTAGCAAAGAGAGTAGGCACCTAGTAACGGTTCAGCGCTGAAGTAGAGACAGATACAATCTGAAGAGCAAGATTTGGTCAGGCATGACTGAAGTGTCACGTGTGCGTTTATTTTACACAAATTACACAAATTACTTCTCTCTCACTCTTATATTTCCTCTTACTCCCTCGCTATGACCTAAAAGTGTTTAAAATTGGCAACTGGCCCCAGCGGTGGAGGCGCAAAAACAAAAGGCCAAAGTTTCTCCCCCACCCCAACTTCCCTCGCATGACCTGTTACTGAAGCTGACTGAACATCTTAAAAAATTCATCGAAGTTGGTAGATAGTTCATCAAATGAAGCTAAAGTACTTGCGAGGAATCTGGAAACAATGAAAACTGGTTGCTTATCTTGAAAGAGAAATCCTGATTCTTCATGTATCATCTTCTGAACGAATGTTTTGATCCCGGGAGAGTACGGAAAGAGTTATCACATTTACAGGTTAGAACTTGGTTTCTCTTAACGAGTCCATTACATGCCGGCAGTCACGTTGGCCGGACAGCCACCAGCAGCTGAGGTCGTGGCGGCTGATGCACATGATAATGTATCGTACAAGCGCCTCAGCCCTCGGCTGCCAGTAAAAATGTACGTAAGTGAGGCTTTCTCGGCGATGCGGGTACTAAACTCGGGCCCACCTCGGCACACATTTCTGGCTTCTCATAAAGAGAGTTGTCATCAAAGTGTCAACATTGCGCAGCACCTCAAACATATTGACGCCATTTTTTTCCAGCGTTTATGCCCCCTTTTTGTCAGTTAACCTCCTCCTCCTCACCCACCTGGTCCCTCCCTTGCTAAGCAACCGCGCTTCCTCCCGATGAAAGCTTCCGTCAGAGGCGAGCCAAAGACGGGCAGGCATCGGTGGTGGCGTGGGATTAGCGTGTCAGAAGTGATCAGCGTTGGCCTCGCATGGCCCGGACAGGGAGGAGAATTGGGGCCCGCTGGTTCCTCCAGTTAGTGGCCCCTCGCTTTTCTGCTCTGGTTGGACGTCACAAAGATTGCAAGTGATGGCTGGCTTTGCTAGGCGCCACGACAACAACGGAGGTGCCGCAAGGTTTTGGCGTTAGCACCCTCTCGGACTGCTAAGCCTTGCTTAGGATTTGAGACCGGATAGGAGAGGGAACAAGAGAGACTAGGGATTTCAGATACATCGGGTTTGGTACAGACGCAGATTGTACCCTGCAGTTTCGCAATAGTTTCCTCTTCCCCCCTCCTCACCGCCTGGCAGAAAAGAGATGAAAGTAAATCGAAGGGTGGGACTGTGGTGGTGGGAAAGTGAGTGGGTTACTATACTCACCAATGATTGACTCAGATATAAAAGGTGACAAATTTGTACAAGTGTCGCATAGTTTTGCGGAGTGCTTATTGCTTATTTTAAAGGAGACATGTATACCATGAACGCATTATTCCCCGTGTGTATCTTTAAGAGAACGACGACTATAAAAACAAGAAAAAAGAGAAGGGTCAGGCTGTCAGTCGGGCTTCTTCAGACGTAACACTGTGTACATAACTGTTGGCACAAACTGCGCGACTCTTTCTCAACCTGGGGTGCGAGCTCTCTCTCTCTGCCCTTTCCTCCCATAGTAATTACTAAAGAATCTCTACAAAAGACACTCGCACAAAGTGTTTAGTTTCCCAACGATCACAAGCTGTTGTTGAGTGTATGTGTGCCTGTCACAAGGCAGAACTGTTTTCTTTACGTTAAAAAAAAAAACTAACCGTCAGAAACGTTCTACAGAAACTGGTGACCAAGGACCAGGAGCGGGAGCAGGCGCTGTTCGCCAGCGTGCGGGAGGCGGAATACGCGCGGCAGCAGCACGACGCGGAGGTGCGGCGTCTCCAGCAGCAGCTGCACGCCATGCGCGCCCAGAACGCCCACAAGCTGAAGGAGGAGGCGGTGCGCTGCAGCCGCACGGAGAAGGAGCTGCAGGAGAAGCTGCTGCGGCAGAAGGCGGAGCTAGACAAGGTAAGTCGTCTGATGTGCAACAATCCTTCCTGCTATGTTAGCTCATGATCGGATCTCTTATTTAAGGCTAATCTGTCAAAGCTGCGAGCACGTGATGACACCTGAACTAGGTACTGACGTCGAGACCCTAGGGTCCAAAGTAGACAAATCCGATGTCACAAACTAGTTCCTCTTGCTTGTCTACGTCCACGCAATCCTGATACCTCGTGAAACTACAGAGCGCGACACTAACGGCTGCGCAGGAGGAAGAAGAGGCGGGGGTGGGACGAAAAGGGGTCAAAACATGGCACCTCTTGCTCGGCCCCTGTAGGTCAGCCAACTTGTCTTTATCCTCTGGTCCTCATCGACGCTTCCCCGAGCTCATCGCCTCCACAAGCGGACCACATGGCCCGCGCCCCAGGCAGATGGCGCTGTGCGGGCCAGGTCAGGGGCGGATAATCTGATTTATATGGGTATCCTCGCGCGTGGCCAAACAGCCGTCCAGACACAGCTGGGCCTTGTGGCCAGACTTTCGCCCTTTGATTGTCGTTGTTCTGGTGGCGGGGCAACATCTTCACTTCCCACCGCCGCTGTCGGCGCCCCCTGGCGGTCGTGTGACATTTGACCTGATCAGGCCAGGTGGCTGTGAAACCTAATCCAGTAGGGTGGTCTTTTTTTCAATGATTGTTCTTGTTTCCCCACCTTTTTTTTAAATAAAAAGGAGTTTCCAGCTAGTTGAGTAGGTGGCAAAGAAAACATTTCCGCTCGGTGAGATATTGTACATAGAATGTTTTGTTCGCAGTCTGTTTCTGGATGCACGAACCTGATACGTGTACATATCCCAGATATGTTCCAGATCACTAGTTCAGCAAGAGGCTGATATCCCACATCAGGAACTATCTCTTCTGCTAAGCCCTCCAAACATAAAGTGTGTCGTCTGCGACACAACCTTCCGAAAAACGTGAACACGAAATAACAATGCAGCTTCAGGCCAAATTTCAATTGTTCCTGTCATAAATATCTCAAAAATATATTATTTTATTTTCTTAATGTTAATCGGAAAAGAGTTTCTTTGTAAGCGCAATAAACTGGACACAGTGTCGACTTGTTCTCTCTGAGGTGACGTCCAGAACCAGTCGCTGCTCCCACCCGGAGCCAGGAGAGGTAGTCACGTGTCTTTATTTTACCTCCAGATTTCGTCATTGTTTGACTCGGGAACCGAGATAAACCGGCCTGCAGTATCTTGGCAGGAAAGGTGTAAACTCGCCTGGCAACAGTTTACATTACGTCAACTTGTCGGCCCCGCGCTGGCGTCTGGCAGGCTGACCTTTCAGGACAGAGGGCGCGCGGTGGGTCGCTGTCTCGCGTGCTCCGTGACGTAAACACGTGGAGCGTTGGGCGCCCCCGGCCCGTGGCCTTGACGGAGAAGAGGGCAACACGCGCAAGGGGGCGGGATTGTAGCAACAGCGGGTCAGCCTTCCCTGTCCCAAGGGCCGCCTGTTTACGTAAACAGCGTGCCAGGTGGAGTTTGATCTCGCCGGTCTGCAGATAGTATCACTGACGTGTTGTGTGTCGTGAGCGGAACCTGCGGCGTGAAGGTTGAGGTATCTTTCTTCCACCACCACCATCACTACCACCACCCACACACACATACACCGTGCTTGTTGACGCCACACCTACATATGTGAGTAACGGGTGCATGTCTCGCGGTAGTGTCGATGAGTCCGTACCGGCATGAGTATTGGTTTGTTGGTGTATGCAGGTAATTAAGTTTGTACGTGCATGATTGCAGGCAGCGCTCGATCACGGAGAAGGGGAATATTATTTTATTATATAATCCGAGTCAGCAAGTAACCCTTTATCTCGGCCAGCAGGACTTTAAGGGACAAAGTAGGACGGGGAAATAATCCTGAGCCTATCGTCCTCTTCGTAAGAACGGAAGAGGCAGATAGGATCCATAAAAGCGATGACGAATATGATTAAGCACAATCTATGCAACAGCGAAATATGTTTAGAGATGTTAGACTGGTCACCGTGGCAATCGTTTACTCCAGAAACTCAGTTTTCTTTGTGTGAAAAGAAATGCACTGTTTGTCGCTTGGGGATATCGCGCGTCTGGCGCAGGACGTCCTAAGTCTTCAGAGGACTGATATGCTGATGTCTTGATCAGAGCAGTTTACTACCACTAAAGGTATACAGTGTCTTAGTGTCAGTAATAAAGCGGTAATAAAAGTCAGTAATAAAACTGTGGCAGGGGTACTATTTGCAGCATCAGCTGTCCCTTAGACTACTTTTACGTACCCGAGAGAATCTCTGACTCAAAGGTCATGGCGACATCTGTTCTGTCTTCCTCCGCTCGTTAGTTCTCGCTGTTTCTCGAGAATGCTCGGCCTGCAGACCCTGTTGCCATTCCTTCCTTGTTAGCACACCGCAGCCGTTGTTATGACCTACAACCTTGAACCCTAAGAGACTGCGTCCTGCGTGTGGTCCTCGGAGACGCTGCGACAGGCTTTCAACAACACTGGCGACGGCCTAATCCCGCCATTCGCGGCTGTATCGCGACTTGCGCCGCGTGGTCCTGCGAGGTTTGGCGTTTGCTGAAGTCAGTCTTACCTGTACCTGGCTGTTAGTATTTGTTAAAAACTGAAGACAACTGCGTGTAGTTGCCAAGTATGGTCATGTGATATATGTTTGTGCACTTGTGTGTAGTATGGTCAGGTGATTTTGCTTTGTGTGTGCAGATGCACGCGCGACGCGAGGAGAGCTACATGCAGCTGCAGGCGCACCGCCAAAAGATGAGAGAGGACCAGCATCACCTGACCGAGCACGAGCGGGAGCACCTGCGCCTGCAGCGCATCGGCACGCGGTCCGAGGTGGGCCCCGAGCTGTACGCTTGACGGCGGTCATCACTAGACCCTCGTGGCTCGCCTCGTTCTATCGACGTCTTCACACCGCAGAGCTGATCTCGCCAGCCACCTTCACTGTGATACCTTATTGCCTCTCTTTGCGGGTGCTATTTCTTCCTGGCAAACTGTTAGGTCTTTAGGTGGGCACTTCGAGCATCGGGCCTGCCTAGAGAGAGTGGAAATCTGAGTTCTCGGAAGATTTAAGTCTGCTGTTCTTGCCTGATATTGAATATCAGTTTGTTGTAATGCTGACAGTTACATTTATCTTTTAGGGTTTGGTTCTCTTGTTATGTGATGTCTTTATTCTCTTTTGCCTTTGGTTTCTTCACGGCGTGGACACCACAAGTGCTGATATTTTAGATTAAGTGACCTTGTTTAACATATCCCTGCAATATCTTTATCCAGCTCAATGTTGGTCTTCGTTGTCTTGTGTCAGTCATCTCGTGTGTGTGTGCACGCGCATGCGCATGCATGCATAGCGCATTATTGTACATTTGTACATGGAAATGGAGTGGAGTAGAGATGTCTTCAAAGGCTTGTATCACTCAGATTTAAGAAATTACATTGATTTCACATTGAATTAAATACATTGATTCCAAATAATTTTGCGCTTGGTTGGCCTTCTTGGCCGGACACGCTGTGGAATACGTAGCTACGACAGCCATTTAACGGTGGCTAAACGTAGCCACGTATTCGACCACGTGGACCTATCGGTGCGGTACCGTGTTACCGTAATCACATCAAAGACCAACAAGAGACGGCCGTGCATGTCTCGGTGTTGTGATCAGGGCAGCAGACTTTGGTCGGACATGGCCATACATTTACCAACTTTCGGGCGACGCTGCTCAAATTTCGAATTTCGTGATCACACACTGGCATACGCCTCCTTTCTCACAAATGGAGAACCAGATGCATCACACAAACCTCTGACCACAGGCCACGTCCAAATGTGGCCGCAATTTTTGTTGTCTGTGCACAGTCGTTACGTGTTCACGACGCAGAATATCACTTGACAACAAAAAAGCTAACGGGCGAGAAATAGAAAACAGTATTATGGGATACATTTTGTATATCTTAACATTCACCGACTGTTGCACACTCTGCCTTTATCGCCATACTTTTATTTCCCTACACTTGTACAGAAATAAATATAATGTATTGAAGTATGTCACTTAAACCACCTGTGGAGAAAATCTGTCTTTGTAATTAAAAACTTTTTAACGTCTTTGGCATTGACGATCTGTTCAAGCTTGTTTAAGGATTGGAGAAGGGAAGGGTATGTTACCCGGAGTGCTGATTAAGCTGGATGAAAGGGAGCAGAACTTAAGAATAAAATTGCACTGAGTGCCCCATATTGGAAGTCTCGGTTCTGCAAGTGCGCGAGCCGTAATCAGTTGAACGACCAGGGTTCAAGTCCTGACCGCCTTCTTCACGAGGTCGACAAGACGGCTTAGGCCGGTGACGGACTTATCACCGGGAGGGTCCGCGCCATCGGAGATCGGCGACCAGCGGCTGTAGACCGAAGGTGTTCCCCCCGCCTGTAACAAATTAGCCGGCGAGAGTAGGAGCACTGGCCACACGCAGCGAGCAGCGGGCCTGTAATAAATACATCCTCAGCCATTCGGCTAACTAGTCTTTCCGGCGTACGCTGCATGGTCGATGTGGACGATAAAGGCGAGATGGCTCTTGAGGAGCGCCCTGTAGAGTAGTGGTTAAAATACAAACTCTGCTGGTGTGTCTTTATCCCTTGCAATTTTTCGCTAATATGAATGGCGAGGTTAGAGGAAAAAAAAGGGAGGGTCCTTTTGTAACCTTTAGGATTTTGTTAAATTTTTCGAGGTCAGCCATTTTTCTACGGCATTGCCTATGTCCTCTCTCTTTCGCTGCCTCGCTTTCCCCAACCGACAGCTGGGGAAAGGCTTCGCTGCGCTACACGGGTAGCGAATCGGCACGCCTCCGGGTGGTAATGTTAATTCTCTAACGATCTAACCAGTCAACTATCCTCTTCCACCCTGTTATAAAAGGACTGTGGGGGAAAAGGTAGCGGGAAACAACGATCCCTCCCAAAAGAAATGGAAGGAACCTACCAGGACAGTGGTGACAATGGGTTTGCACTGAAGACTGACAGTGTTGGTAAGTTCCGGCTGCCGATGGCGCCCCCTTGGAAGTACCATAGCTCCTTGCAACTCCTCGACGACAACGACAAGAGCCGTTGCTACGTGAAGCGCTCTGTGCACGACGCAGTCGCCGCTTATCACCTGATGTCACGCTTGGGTTGTGTCCGCTTTGGCGGAAGGCGCCCTCCAGATACTCCCTGCCCGAGTTATCAGCCCTTGCTCGGCAGCAGATGCACGGTCCATGACTGCCAGCGGCTCCTGTCGGCTGCCTCCCTTGATTTGACTCACCTGCCCAAGGTGCCCTCCCACCGCCACGACGGACCTTGCGGTAATGCATCCCTTCCTTCTGGAGTCAATGTTTGTTTGTTTGTCTGTTTTTGTTTTTTAAATTGATTTGGTGTTCCGTTGGTTTCTTTGTTTGTAGTTGTTTGTTTTTGTTTTTTTGTCTTAGTTTTTTTTTTTTTGAAAGACGATAACACAATAAAACAAACCCCTATTTATTA